>VYZT01008184.1:0-18514 GCA_013400735.1 Pomatostomus ruficeps | reverse complement strand
ACCGGCACCGGCACCGGCACCGCCGGCACCGCCCCCGGCACCAGCACCGGCACCGGCTCCAGCTCCGCCCGCAAGCCCCGGGAACCCGCCCCGCACCGGCAGTACCTGGCACCGGCCCCAGCCCCGCACTGCGGGAGTGATGACCGGCACCGGCAGCACCGGCGGCACCGGCATCAGCGGCACCAGCGCTGCACCGGCACCGGCATCATCACAGGCACCACGGCACAGCTGCTGGACCGGTAGCACCGGCAGCGGCTCTGGTGCTGCACCGGAACCGGCATCACCATCACCCGGCACCGGCATCAGGCGCCGCGGGCAGCGGCACAGAGCCGCGGGCAGGGACCGGCCACTCCAGCTCCCCCCGCCCCGCTCTCCGGCCCCTCTCATGCCACCCACGTGTCACCTTCCCGAGCCGCCGTGTCCCCCCGCGGCATAAGCCACCCGTGTCACTCTGTCCCCGTGGCCGGTGGGTGCCGGGGCGGGACCAGGGTCATACCGGGGACAGCAGCACGTTGTCCCCGCGCCGGCCTGATGGCAGCGGACAACCAGCTCCTGGAGGGGCGATTCAGAGTCTGGAGGAGCCACAGCCTCGACTCGGGGCTCAAATTCAGCACTTTTGGGTTTCTCACAGCCCAGTTGTGCCCTGCTGTGCTGGGAGATGGGTGTGAGGACTGTGCTGATGTTGGCTGGGAGCTTCTCAGGCACCTGGGGTGAGTGGTGAGGAACTGGTGAGCCCATGGATGGGACAGGAACATGTTGGGACCCTCGGCACCACCAGCGGGGCTCCCACACAGCCACCGTGGGGCACAGGGGTGTGAAGCCCGGCACAGCGGGGTCAGACTGGCAGGATTGTGCCTGTGCCACCACCACGGTGCTGGGACAGGGGACAGTGGCAGTGTGTCTGCAGCCCTCCCTGTGCCCTCACCGGGGACACCTCACTTTTCATTGTGTTTGTGGCTGCTCGAGGTAGAAACCAAACTCTCTCCACCTCTGGCACAGCTGTTGCCTCGCTTCCAGCGGCAGGACAGCCAGACATTCTTGCTCCTGGAGGCAGGATGGCTGCACAGTGCCCAGCCGGTGACATCAAATCAAGACTTTTCACTCCAAATTCCTCCGCTACCATTCACAGCAAGCCCTGGACAGGCACAAATGGTACAGCAGCATCCCGGTGCGTGCCTGGGGTCTGACACCAGCACCTGGAGTGATGAGGAGTGCTTGGCCATCACTGCTCTGGTGAGAACGTGCTCCTGCTGCTTGTGCACTCATAGTGTGATGAGGCACCACTGGAGACGTGGCCAGGACTCCCAGCCTTGCAGGGAACGGGGTCCCAGACCCACCCCCCCATCTGGCAGGACACAGGGTGGCTGGGAAATGAGCCCCTGGTCTGCGCACAGTGAGGCTGGGCTGCCTGGTCCCAGGGGAGCGAAGGGGCCACCAAGCTGGGTCCCTGAGGAATCTGCTCCCCCCACACTGCAGGTGTGCAGCAGCTCCCGGTGCAGGAACGGGGCCCATGGTGCTGCAGCACTCATGGGGACTGCCCCGCCTGGAGGGAGGAGGAGATTCTGATGTTGGGGTATCCCTGAGAACACCGTGGTGAGTGGTGGTCCCAGCCAGGTGCCCTTAGCCCCTCCTCAGCACGGAGGGGGCTCTTGGTGCCACAGTAGAGGGGCCCATCCTCAGACCCTGTGATGAGGGAGCCCCCGGACCATTCGGCATCCTCGTGGTGTGAGTACAGTGTCAAGGAGGGGCCACGGAATTCCACTCTGGGGGTGCAGACAGCAGAGCCGCCCTCCCTCCCTCCTGACTCTCCTCGGGGACAGCCCCACACTTGGTGCTGGTTGGCCAAAGGGAGCCTGAGGCACTGGCGCTGCCGGCCACTTGCCCAACCCAAGGCTCACCCTGGGGGCGATGCCCACCCTTCCACAGGACACAGGAGCTGGCACATGGCCATGATGGCACCTGTGAGCTTTGTGTGGCCCCACAGACATCACGGACACAGGGCTGAGCATATCTCTGTTTATTTAATCCCACACCTCGTCCCAGCGAGGCTCCCTCCCTGCCTGACACCGCCAGCAGTGTTCCGGAGAGCACAGCAAGCCCTTCCCTCGGCGAGCCACTGGCCCTGACCCCAGAGCAGGAACAGGTCATTTCTGCGGGCTCAGCCCCACTATGGCAGCACCACGATCTTCTTCTCCAGCGTCTGCGGGGGGAACAGGACCCTCCTCATGGCGGCGTCCAGCTCCTCCAGCGCCAGCTGTGCGTGCAGCACCGTCGTGCCGTCGCGCTCGGCTGTCACCACGTGCTTCAGCAGGCGGTACAGGTCCCGCAGCACATCCCGCAGCACCTGGGCATGGCAGGGACAGCGTCGGCACCTTGCCCGTGCTGCCCCCTCGGCGAGTCCCGGCAGGCGCGGGGCTGCCCCTTCACAGTGTCAGGACACCGCAGCACCACCGCCGGCCGCGGCCTCAGCCACCCGTGACTCAGTTTCCCCACACGCCAGCAGCACACTGCGGTGATCCTTCCGCGCAGGGGCACCGGGGCATGCCGGGATCCCGGCTGCAGGGATTCCCGTAGGGAACTGGCTGTTTCCTCCATGGGAGCTGAGTCCCAACACGCTTGTTACTGGGAACTGCGGAGGGAGGCCACAGTGGTTGAAAAACTGGGCATTTCCAAGTCAAATCAGCGATGAACAACTCCCACGGCTCCCAAGAGCTGGCACTGCCTCCGGCATGGCGTGGAACTGCCCATGGCACAGCCCAGCAGCCCAGACGGACACCCCCACAAAGCCCCCATTCCTCAGAATGCACTGAGTGAACCCTTTGGCGGGGAATGCCTAAACTGGCCGTCTCAGTTCCTTGGGACTTTCCCTGGAAGCTGCTTGGGAATGAGCCCTGCAGTCCCGACAGGGCAGGGGCCTTCCTGAAGGGATTCCCAGGAACCCATTGGGGGCTGTCCCTGCCCCAGGGACAAGCAGGTGGTGACCCACCTCAGTGACCTTCTCACTCAGCCCCCGCAGCAGCAGCACCACCACGTGCACAGCGGCTCTTCGCACTTCAGCCTCAGGGTCTGTCCGGGCTATGGCTGTCACACAGCAGGTGACCTGTGGGGACAGGCACGGGGGCATCAGCGAGGACTGAGAGATGCAGGGGATCCCATCAGAGCAGCCACTGAGGTGCTGGCGATGTCCCAAGAATGAGGATGGGACCCCCGTGTCCTGTGGGGCGCAGGCTCCGAGCAGCTCCTGCCAGGGCCGGGCGGCACATGGATGCCTCAGGAAGCTGTATAACAGTCTGTATGAAAATCAGGCAGAGCCAAAGGAATCTAATTAAATCCCGGCAGTGACAGCCGGGAGAATTAGCAGAGCTCGCACCTTCCCGAAATAGCAGCGTGTGGCTCACTGGCATCACATCAACTGCTGGGATCCACCGGTGCCGAGCGGGAACTGAGGGGAGAAGCCCGAGTGCCAAATCCAGGATGTCTCGCTCCAGGAGCACTGGGGGCTGAAGCTCTGGCTCCTGCAGGGCACAGACCCACCGGCTCCAGGGCTGCTGGGCCCCCACGGGTCGGGCTCACCCACTGGGATCTCAGCTCCAGCAGCTCTGGCAGCCGTGTCTCACCCACAGCCTGCAGCCGAGGATGGCGAGGGCCAGCTCCGTGATAGTGATGATGATACTGATAATGATAATTATGATAACGGGAGGGTAACGAGGTGTCATTAAGCGGGAGGTGCCTCTGGCAGGCACCACTTGTGCCCCCAGGTCTCCTCTGGCAGTGGCTGCCATGGGTGGAGCAGGCACCTAAAAATCAGGGCTAGAACCTCCCTAGTGTTTGCTTCAGGCCCCAGGACTTCTATATTCCACAATATCCGCAATTATCACTCCTGTCCTTTATGGAAATGTCCCTTTTCCATATGGAAATGCCCCATTTCCATGTCCTCAGCAGCCCAACCATGTGCTAACAAATGCGCTCGTTAACGAGAGGCCCCATGCTCCCCAGGCAGGATCCGGAGGACAGAGCAGGTACCTCCTGGATGATGGATCCCAGCTGGAAGCCGAGGTGCTGGCTGAGCTCGCCCAGGTTGGAGAGACTGCTGGCCCGCAGGGCACTGTCAGGATCGCGGGCACCCCGCAGGAAGGCCCGGATCAGCGGCTCCCGGTGCTGGAACACCATGTCCCCTGCAGGAGAGCAGAGCTGAACATCACCAGCATGGACAGGCCCACCCTTCCTGCCAAACCCTGGCTCCTTCAGGAGCAGATGGACTGGGCAGCTGCCTTGCAGCACCACTGAACAGCTGGATGCAACATCTGGAGTGTGGTTTGTGCCCCTTAGCACACGCCCCACATCCCAGTCCTCCCATGGGGTCACTCATGGTCCTGCACACACACCAAGCGTGAATCCCAAATTCCCACATCGCCCAGACCCAACCCCCAGCCCCAATTAGCACACAGAGGCGCTGTGGATGTGTGAGCTGCTAATGAGAGCTCATGCCTGTGCTCAGCATCCACAACCATCGCAGGAGTGTGGGCATCCCACAGGGGCTGAGGGGCTGTGTGCCCCGTGACGTGGGCACACCTCCTACCGGGCAGAGCCTCGAGGGGTGGAAAGAAAGCTCCAGAAGGCCAGCTGGCCTCTGAGTTCTATGTTTTTTCCAGCTCTCTCAAGCTCTGGAAGCTCCTTGGACAGTGGTGTCCCGCAGCAGATGGAGGCAGTGGGATGGATGCCTTGGGATGCCCCAGGGGGACAGAAAACAGGGACGAGGATGGGGACAGGGCAGGAAGGAGGCATGGCAGTCCCTCGGCAGAGCAGAGAGCTGTGGAGCGATCCTGGAGGTGCTGGGTAAATCGCTGCCCTCAGATGCAGCAGCTTTGCAACAGAAACAACTCGGTGCAATTTGTTCTATAAATATGCCGGCGAGCCGGGACGCGCTGGAGCTGCTGCCCGCGGCAGCGGCACCACGGGGAGCGGGGAGAGCGCGGTGGGGAACGTGCCACCACCCCCAGGGCAGCTGCCAAGGGAAACCCTGCACTGGGCCAGACACACAGACATCCCTGGGGAGGTCTGGGACTGAGGGGCTCTGAGCAGATCGCTGGAGCTCCACAGGAGACAGTGGGATGCCCTGTCCCCGTCACAGGATGGTGGCACAGCCTGGCACTGGTGGGATGCCACAGCTGGAAGAGCTCAGGGATGCCACTGCTGCCAGGGAACATGGCACAGGCCACAGGAGAGTCACAGTCCCCGGGCTCAGGGGGTCCGGGATCTTCAGAGGCATCCCTAGCCAAGGCACACAGAGCCCACACAGTGACCAGGGACCCCCACTGGCTTCCCCAGCACCGTGGACACCGGCTGCCACCTCCCTGGCCATGGAGAGCTCCAGCTGTGTGCTCCCACTGGCCCGATCCCCTCCACAGAGTCAGATGAGGCATTTTATGACGTGTCCCAACAGCAGATGCCAGAAAGGCCTCATCCAGCTTCTACCCCTCAGCCCTGCGTGTCCGGGCGCTTCCCAGCAGTCTCTAAATCAAGTGCTGCTGACTGAGAGGATGGTGGGCTGCTGGCAGGACCCGTCCCACTTTCTGACAACAAAAATCCCCTGTGGGCTTTCCCCCTGGGATTTGGTGAGGCTGAGCGGTGCTGTGGCCGCTGGCAGTGGGCAGCGCCATGCCCAGGGCCATGGACTCACCCAGCGCCCGGGTGACACGCATCAGCACCTCGCCCAGCTTCATCCTGGTGACAGCGGCCGCCGTGTCCTCCGTGCCCTGTGCTGGGCACTCGTACCGTGCCAGCAGCACGGGTAGAATCCGCTCTGGGTACTCACTGGAGAGTAGGGAAACGCCTGGAGGGGAGAAAAGCTGGGAAATCAGTAATTTAGCAGTTGGCAGCAGGTGTCCACTCGCTGCTGTTGGGTGATGCCCTTTGACACAGTGTGGACTTGGTGCCCTCGGGGCAGCTGGGCGCTGCAGCCAGTGCTTGGGCACAGGGTCTGGTCACTGCTCCCAGCTCCTGGCCATTGGCACGTGGTGTCAGTGTGTCTGTGTCCCTGCTGGATTTGCCTGGCCCACACTGGGAGCAGGAGCCAGTGTGTGCCACGTGCCCGCTGCATCTCCCTGGGGCTGATGAGAGATCAGATCCCAGACGCAGGGATCAGACCCTTCTCCAGCTCCATTGCCCTTCTCTGAACACACTCCAGCCGCTCAATGCCTGTCTTGTCAAGAGGGGTCCAAACGTGACCCCAGGATTCCAGGTACAGCAGGAATACATCACTGGAGTCGGCTCCATGAAACCCAGCGGTGCCACAACCCCTGGCTCAGCCCCAGCCCCGCCGCTGGGACAGGGAGCAAGTGGGACTATGGGGACCCATCTGGCATGGCCACCAGCCCCATGCCCGGTGCAGCACGGTTTGACACAGCTCGGCACGGCTCGGCACAGGTGCCGCTGCCACGGGCCAGGTGAGTCAGCGCCGCAAGGAACCGCGTCAGGCTTAATCAGCGCCACGGCCGCGCTGCCGAACGTGCAGCAGCTGCACCGGCGCCTTAATCACTGGGATGGTTACGGCATTTGTGCTCCAGCCGCAGGGCAAGGACAGACCCGTCCCTCTCAAGACCGTACAGGCAGCGGGAAGCACAGGATGAACTCCTTTCCCAACTGCTGCCAAAGGTTACCAACCCAACGGCAGCGGTGCCAGCATCGCTGTGGGCCAAGGGAACGGCCGCTCCCTTCCGCGGAACCCAGCGGTCTGTGACCGTCCCTCGTCACCCAGGACACGCGCGTCACCCCGGGGCGGAAGCACCTGCCTGCGGATCCCATGGACAGCCCGGTGCTGTGGGGCTGTGCCGAGCGTGCCGGAGCAAGCACTGACCTTAGGGTTTCCTGGGAAGCAGTGTGAGCACTCAGGAGCTGCCACCTCGGCAGGGCCCTGAGGGAGCACCAGTGGGTTCCCCTGGTCCTACTCCTCTGCCAGCCTCAGCTGAACAGACCCCTCAGTGGGTGCCAGGCTGGGGTGCCCACACTGTGCTGGAACTGCAGCCCCAGCTGGTGGCACAGACCTGGCACGGGGATGGTGACCATTTCCAGGGAGTCAGAATAACTGGGAGATGAACTCTCCAGCTTCAGGAACTTGGCATGGAGCCCACACATTGCCTCAGGCTTAATGGAACAGCACGAAGCCACCATCTGGGAGCGCAGGAGATGCCGAGCCCTCAGCCTGGCCATGGCTCTGCTGCTCTTCACTCCCACTGCCCAGAGCCCCCAGAGGGCAAAACCTTCCCTGACAGAGTGCTGGCACTCACCCCGACAGGCACTGCTCACCTTGGATGGCTGAGAGGTAGACGAAGGCGTCCTCGTGCTGCAGATTCTCCAGGAACACCTGGAAGGAAGGAAGGGAAGTGCCATCAGCAGTGACCCTGGGCTGGGCCAGCAAGGCCAGAGGGCTCTGATAACCGTGACCATCTCCAGCCCGATGGCACGTTCAGCGCCAGCTCTGCTGGGACGGGGCATGGGACATGGACCAAGGCAAGGGACAGGGACCACAGCAGGAGCCTGGTACCTCCAGCAGCTTCTCCTGAAGCCGAAGTGCCTCTGGATCCCGCTGGGTGACCAGGCTGGCGAGGCGGCGCAGGGCAGCTGCCCGGCTGGGGGGCTGGGGGTCGTAGGCTGACAGCAGCAGCTCCTGGAGCCCAGCCGGGGCCGGGCTGTCGGCACAGGGGGCTGGAGAGGCTCCGGAGGCACTGGAATCATGGCACGTGCTCTGCCCTTCTCTCCTGTCCCTGTGAGCCGAGGGGCTGCCGTGTCCGTGCCGCGGTGCCGTGGGGCTGGGGGCTGTGCCGGGAACGCCCGCAGGGCTCCGTGCTCCCGTGCCAGGCGTCCTGCCCAGCACGCCGCCAGCAGCGGCGCCCACCGTGCCCAGCGAGCAGGCGCCGTGGGTGCAGATGGCGATGCGCAGGTCCGAGGCCAGCTCCTGCGTGACGGGCTCGGGGTAGGTGCGGGACAGCTCCTCCAGCAACGGCACCAGCCGCTTCAGCACCACGAAATCACTGGATTGGAGCTGTGCAGGGACAAAAGCCACCAAGGTAATGAGGGTTCGCTCCCTGGGATGCTCCCAGGAGGGCGGGCACGGGGTGAGGAGCCCCAGAGCCCATGTGCAGCCCCATCCCAAATTCCTCTCAGCCCAGCGCCAATCCCAGCCCTGGCAGCAGCCACGGCAGAAGGTGGGAAGGGCATGAAGCTGAAGAACGGCAGTGTCCGTGCATGGGGGCCAAGCCAGGGACGTCTCTCCCACCAGCCCCGTGCCAGACTTGCCATCGCTCCTGCCTGGAAGGACGCTCCCAGCACAGCTGGAACAGACCTGTCCTGAGCTGGAGAAGCTCCTGCCCTAACCTGGATTTAACTGCTAAAATCTGGGATGTGAGGCCTGAAAAGGGGTGCTTTAGCAGAGATTTTGGATGATTGCATAAAACCCCTGAAAGCCTGCTGAAACCCAAACAGCTCTGCAGCTCCTTCCAAAACCTTTCACATTCCATTTTCCAAATTATGTCACTCCCATTAACACAAAAGTGGGAGCAGGAGCTCGCATGGGAGGGGCCCATTGCAGCCACAAGGCTCTGGCTTTAACTTCTCTTCAACTACAGTTCTTTTCCCAGCGTTAGAAATTTAGCAATAAAAACACAATAAATGATCTTTTCCTGTTAACAGCTGGATTTTCCTTTGGGCAAATCCAGGGATGAAGCAACCCCAGCAGCTCGGTGACAGCAGCGTGTTAATGGATGTGCCACTGCTCCCCATGACAGCTCCACTGACACCCGAGTGACACAGAGCTCATATATAAATATAGGTATTACAAGGTAACCGAGAGATATAAATAACAATATAAATATGTATAAAATGTAAATATAAAAATATAAGAGCATTTTCAAGGGTACAGCCCACATGGGAAGTTCACAATGCTCTGGAGCCAGAGTCTGTGACCGTGTGGGGACGCAGAGGGTGCAGTGCTGGTATTTAAAGATGCTGTGACTGCACTGCTCTGGAAGAGATTATAAATTAGTTAATTGGATTCTTGGGGATGTCCTGCTCAGATTGAATCCTTGGTCGGCATCCTGGCACTGCCCCAAGGAAAAATCAGATATATATGTATATGTGTGACCAAGCAGGGACCCTGAGCCAGGGCCCCCAGCTGTGCTGCAGCACCCTCGGCTGGACACGGCAGTGCCCGGCCCCCACTCCACACCCACCGAGCCCCCCGCTCCACCCCTCCTCACCTGCACGGCCCCGCCGAGCACGGCGGCCACGAGCCCCATGGCCATGGCGAGGGTCTGCGCCTCGGCCGCCGCGCCGGGGCCCCGCGCAGGGTGGACGCAGGCCCGGTGCAGCACGGCTGCCACGAACTCCTGCACCTGCCAAGGAACAGCGTCAGCAGCAGGGACATCACCCCGAGACACCCTCCTGCAGCTCCCGCTGCCTCTGCGCCCGGCTGAGCCTCCCCATCCCACGTAGCACAATTCCACAAGGATTCAGGAGTGTTTGGACACTTTCAGGGAGGTACAGGGTGGGATTGTTGGGGTGTCTGTGCAGGACCAGGAGTTGGACTCGATAATCCCTGTGGGTCCTTTCCCACTCAGAATATTCTGTGATTCTGTGAAACCCTTCCCATTTTTCTCCTGTTGCCCCGATCCCAGTGTGGGCTCAGCCAAGTCACATCCACAACTGGGACGAGGTGAGGGTTAAACTGGTGGCGTCTCTCAGCAGCAGAAGCCCCCATGGGTCTGGAGGAACAGAGGGATCCCAGCTCCATCTCTGCCTCCTGCCTGGCTTCACCATGGGATGGAAGCTGGGAAGACAACTGGGATAGCCCCAGAGGGAAGGTCGAGGTGATGGCAACAAGGATCTCTATGGAACTGCCCTCAGTAGAGGCTTGGGAATTCCAGAGCTGAGCAGCTCCAGCCCCTGTCCACAACTCTCCATACCAGCCTCCCCCTCACCCTGCACAGCTCACGCTCCAGCTGGGCCATTTCCTGTGTTCTCACTTACTTTGTGATTTTTCCCACAATATTTTTATTCCACAAGCCTGCCTGGTTGGCACTGGCCTTCTCCACACTTGGCACCAACGCCTTTGATCCCACAGGCTTCCTGCCTTTCTAAGATATCTCGGAATTAGGGAGTTGATGTTCTCCATGCCTTATCTTTTCCCAGACAAGCCCAGGAAGGGGTTGGATCAGGGCCATTCCTACCTAACAGGTGTGTTGCAAAAAAAAAAGAGGAAATATTGTGTTCCTAGTTCAGAAAACAAAGTACGAGGGCAACGAGGTCCTATTGCACCAAATCCCAAACTTCCACCCCCGCGGCACCGGGTGCAGGCAGCATTTCCTCCTCAGCCGCCAGCTTCCTTAAGCACATCCCTTATGCAAGGAGGGAGGCTGTGGAAAAATGCTCTGGAAAAGGCTGCGTAAAAGGCTCAGGTACCTGCTGGGATAATTATTCCAGACAAGAAATTCCATCAAACAGCAAGTAAGTGAAAAAAATTGGAATGTTAGCTCTCACAACACAGTGACACACAAGCTGGAGGGGTTGGAGTTATATTTAACGTAAAAAAAAAAAAAAGGAAAATTGTGAATAAATAATAGTAGATGGCAACTGAGAAAAATAAAAACTTTAAAAAATAATCTAGAAAAAACCCCATTTTAATGTAGGAGGGGAAAAAAAAGAAAAATAAAACACTGGGGCGCAGCTGTTTCTCAGGCAGGAGGAGAGAATCCTTGGTGCGGTGAGAAAATCAAATTGACCTTGGTTATGGAGAAGAATATGTAAATAAAATAAATGTGCAGTTGGGGGAAGGCACAGCGGCTGCTGTTCCTGGGCTCCAGCTTTGGAAGGATGGATCCCACTTGCTCCCACCCCATTAGGGCCCCCCAAACGCCCCAGGGAACCCCGCACTGCAGAACCTGCTCAAAGCCTGTCCCTGTCCCAGCCCGGGGCCTCCCTGAAACACAACCCCAGGCAGGAGGATAAAGGATTTTTTGTCTGGATTTCTTTGCTGGTGGGTTTTTATCCCAGACTCCTGGCTGGACCCTGAAACCTGGCAAAACCCTTCCCCGTTTCCCACCCTGACTCTCCGGCCCCGGCAGGTGGGTGTGATGGGGAGGCAGGTGGGGACAAAGCGCCGCTGGCTGTGTCCCCTCTGCTGCTGAGCACACAAAGGCTCCTTTGTCCCAAGGAAACGTGAGGAAACCTGCCTGAGCTGTGACCGCCTCTGCCCACGGCGGCACGGAGAGCTGGCATAGCCGGGGCACTGGGGGAAAAACAGCAATAAAAACCAGGATGAGGAAGTTAAAAGTCACCGGATCTGCAGGGGATCTGCAGGGGATCCGCACGGGAATGCCCTCGGGGTCCAGCTGCCTTCCTGACCAGCACAGCTGACCCCATCCAGGGCGGGCTCAGGGGGAAAGATGTGCCATGTTTTAAAAATTCTTTTGGGACCAGGGTCAAGGGGTCCCAGTAGCCTTTGAAATTATGATGTTTAACAAATTGGGCACTGTCCATTCATGAATGTGGGAGGACAGTTATGCCAACCAGGTTGCTCCCATCCAGCCTGGCCTGGGACACTTCCAGGGATGGCACAGTCACAGCTTCTCTGGGCAACCTGTGCCAGAGGGCCTCACCACCCTCAGAGGGAGGAATTTCTTCACAATATCCCACCTAACCCTGCCCTCTGGCAGTGGGAAGCCATTCCCCTTTGTCCTGTCTCTCCAGGCCCTTGTACAAAGTCCCTCACCAGCTCTCTTGCACTTTAGGCACTGAAGTTTCTCTAAAGGTGACCCTGAACCCTTCTCTTCCCCAGGCTGAGCAATCCCACCTCCTTCAGCCTTTCCTCCTGGAAGTGTTAAGCCGATCCCCCCAGGCTTTGCCATGACCAACCTGCCCAATGTCAGTGAACACGGTGTCGGAGACGCCCTCGCACAGCGCGGCCACCAGCTGCAGGACCAGCAGCTTCCTCCCCTGCCTGGCCTGGTGCTGCTCCAGCTCCAGCAAACTCCCTCCAGGCTCCACCGCCGGGTTTGGAGCCGCCTCGTCCTCCGCAGCCACCTGAGTCAGCTCCTGCCGGGAAGGGAGCGCGGGGCACGGAGAGGCAGCGGTTAAACATCGGGAACCAGAGCCAGGAATGCCAGATGACTCCTCACACCACCTTCCAGCTGGGAGATGAAGGCCTCCTCGAGCTGTACTCAGCTCCTGGGTGTCCCATCCCTATCCCCTCCTGGGGGCACAAAATCCCAGTCCAACCCAGGCCTGGAGGGATCTGTGGGGGGCTCCAAATGGGATCAAAGGAAGCAGGTACAGGGCCCCTCAGCTACAGCCAAGGAAGCAACAGGGATTATTCCCAGCCTCCAACACACTTCAGACAGGCTCCTGTTGTTAAAACAGCCCTGGGGGATGAGGGTTAACCCCTTCAGGGACAGGGCTGCTCCCCTTCCTTGGCTTCCCAGCCGGCACACAGAGCTGCTCCAGCATGTGCTGTACCCCAGGACACGCAGGGGGACGATCCCTCTTTTGCCTTCTGCTTGTCCAGGGCACCCTGCCCCAACCAGGGCCTGGCTGCCCTCACCTTCAGGCAGTGGATGAAGAAGTCTCCAGCCAGACCACTCTTCTGGCAGTGGGACAGGAGCTCCACCAAGCTCCCCACATGGCACTGCTCCGAGGAGATCTTCTGGTACAGGGCCTCATCTTCATCGCTGGAACAGGTCACTGTGTCACCAACACACCCAGCACCCCCTGACCCCCAGACTCCAGGGCACGGTGAAATCCCAGCCTGCATTTCCCTGGAAGCCTTCCTTCCCAGCACTTCCCAGCAGAGCCTGGGGGCAGCTGAGCCAAACATTGCCCAAGTAATTCGGGCTCTGTTTATTAACTAACCTGCACTCATTAACAGAAACCATGAGCCCAAAACATACATTTCATGCAGCCATCCCATAAATAACAGGATTAGTGCTGGCTAAGTTGGGCGGCGGTCAGAGCCGTGGCAGCAGGGGCATGGGCAGAGCCAGGGCCATTATGGAACAAGTTTAAAGTAATCCCAGTTTAATTCCCAAGGCAAAGCTGCTTTTAATTGTGGCCTTCCAGTACCTAAAGAAAGGTAATAAAAAAACTGGAGAGGGACTTTGAGCAAGGAGCTGGAGGGACAGGACAAGGGGGAATGGCTTTCCATTGCCAGAGGCAGGGTTAGATGGGATATTGGGAGGAAATTCTTCCCTGTGAGGGTGATGAGACCCTGGCACAGGGTGCCCAGAGAAGCTGTGGCTTCCCCATCCTTGGAAGTGTCCCAGGCCAGGCTGGACAAGACTTGGAACAACCTGGGCTGGTGGAAGGTGTCCCTGCTGATGGCAGGGGGTAGAACAAGACGAGCTTTAAGGTCTAAGCCACACCAGCCTGTAATTCTAACTCAGGTCAGGAATAGCTTGAAAAGAAGCCAAACCAAATGTATTTGTGGGGATTTTGCTGCAGGTGCTCTCAGCACACCCCCAGGTAGAGCTGTGCCTCTGCCTGCCCCACAGTGCTGTCCTGGGCCCTCCTGCCAGCTCACAGCCCCCGGTTAAACCCGGCCTCCTGCTGCCGGACGTCCTGGGCTGCGTGGCTGGAGACTAAAGGCTGCAGTTAACTCCCAGCATGGCCAGCTCTGCCTCTACTTGGAGACCATCTGCCCGCGCCAGAGGAGCTCCGTGGCTGCTCCGCGGCGCTGGCACTGCCACAGTCTGTGCTGTGACTGTGCCACCTGTGCCCGAGGGACTGCACTCACTGCGTCACCAGACGGGCTCGGGCTGGAGGTTGGAAGTTGAATTTGGGGGGTGTTGAGATTGGAAATGCCCATCCCATTCCCAGACACCGCGCAGGCAGGGCTCAGGAGTCAGGAAAAGCAGGCAGGGAGTGCACACCAATGCTCACGGGCAGCGTAAAGCTTTTTGGGGGCTGGAAGTCAGAGCTCTGCGCCACATCCAGGGAACCTGGGGGCTCTGGGGGCTGTGTGGAAGCATCACCTGCCTGAGCTCGAGGGGATGAGACCCTGGTGGGATGGCATTGGCAGCCCCCTGCTTGCCCAGGCTCTCTCTGCCCGGTTTCCCTGGAAAGCCCCGGGTGCTGAGTGACCCTGGGGATTGTCCCACAGCACTCACCTGATAGTTTCCTCCACCACGATGGTAGCACCGCTGTCGCTGCCCACACGGAGCTGGCACTGCGGGTGAAGGGTGGGCACGAGGCTGCTCAGCCCGGCCAGGCCTTCCAGCACAGCCAGGGACTGCTCCCGCTCTGCCTTCTCCAGGAACCACAGCAGGATGTCCTGGCACGGGGAGCTGCCAAGGAGAAAGGAGCCAGTGGTGACACTGCTCTTCCCATTTCACCTTCCCTGTGATGCCTTTTGGGATGAGGGACATGACTGGAGCACTCCAGAGCAGCCACGGGCTCTCCTTGGGATGCTCCAGCTCCTGGCTCCGGCAGCTGAAAGCATTTGTGCCTGTTTCTAAGGGGATCAGCAGCACATCCTGCCCTTCTGGCGCTCCCAGATGGAAGGATTTGGGTCCCTCCACACTTCAGGCTGGCAAGGAAGAGAGCACTGCGAACATCCCTGGCACGCCCTGCCTGTGCCTCACGCCGAGGTGACAAGGGCTGGTGGCGGTGCCAAGGGAGAGAAGGAAGGAGACGGGAGCAGCGAGGTGGCGCGGGGAGCCCTGCCAAGGAAAGAAGCAGGTTAACAAGGTGGAGCAGCCGCGCTGTGCTGTGCCAGGGGTCTGGAAACCCGAACACTTCCAGGCAGCTGCGGGCTCAGTCATCCCTGCCAAATTCCTTAGCAAAGGAAGCAGCGACTGCTGGCCCAGCAGCGGCGTGAACTTGGCGCGTTCCACCAGCTTGTCACGGCACTGGCTGCTCTTTTGAGGTGATTAACGATGCCTCTAATAACAGCGGAGGCCGTGTCTACACACACCTTTTAGGGAAAGCCTCCACACGCCAGATCACCAGAGCACGGCACAACCCCAGCAGCAATGTTTTTACCAGGCTGCTCCTAACTCCAGGGAAAGCCTGGTGGGAGCGAGGACAGAGAACGGCCAGCACCTGGTCACCCCTGTCCCTGCCATGACTGGCACATGTGGTGTTTCCTGCTGTACACCAGCCACGGGGAGCTGGGCGTGGTGTGGGGGCTCAGCTGCCAGGAGGCAGGTCCTGATTGTACCAGAGGAGAGTGATCCCAGATTGGAGAATGATCCTGGACTTCCAAGAGGTGCTGCTTGAACCATTCATCCAGTTTTTGTGCTATATGTAGATCCCTCCAGTCAGTTTCCAGCATCACTACCTCCATCCATGGACAATGAAAATCCCTGCTCTAGGCAGAGCCACCCTGTGCTCCCGAGGGCGCGCTCACCTCTACACGGAATATTCTGGCTTCAGGGAAGACAAAAATGAACGTGAGAACAGCTTCCTCGGGCACAGGGCTGCCAGTGAGGTCGTGTGCCCTGCCTGTGGTTACTGCCTGCTTGGAATGAGAGTGCTTTGGGCTGAGAAGATGGATCTCTGCTCTGGACCCGTGCCCTGAGTGTGGCTGTTGGAGATGGGCAGAGCCCAGCAGATGAAACCCCAGCAGAAGCCGAGTACAAATCCTCCCTTACCGTAAGTATGACACATTCTGCTTGGCGAAGGAATAGAGGGAAAAAACCACTCCCAGGACTGACTGTAAGGATCCCAGCAGCAGGCTCGAGCTGTCATTCCCAACCACATACACCTACGGAGAGAAGGGCACGGGGAGGGGAGTCAAACACCTGCGTGGGGCAGAGGCGACCTCAGGAACACGTCAGTGCACAGGGAAGGTATCAGGGAGGAGGGTGGAGGGTTCTCAGCCTCTTCCTTCAGTCTGGAGGCTGTCTTCCCTGATTATGCCACATTCCCTATCAAAACCTGCCTTCAGCACCATCATTCTCCAGGCATTTCCTTAACCACAGCAGGGCTCCGAGCTACAGGAAGGTTGCAGCCAGCTATTTGGGAAGACTGCTGCTTGGGGGTAAGTCCTGCCTTACCCAGAGATGCAACAGGCCCCCTGGAAGGAGCAAATCTTCCTTGAATTGCTGCAAATCTCAAGCACAGAGATCAGTCACTAGCAGGGCAGCTGGGCTAGTGGGTGCTGAGCTGAAGCACTGGGCTGCACGGGCTCTGGGGGCACTGCAGGAGCTCTGGGAGTGTTGTTGGTGCTCTGGGGGTATTACAGGAGCTCTGGGGATGTTTTAGAGGCTGGGGGGTGATTTCAGAGCGCTGCTCCTCTCTTCCACCTCAACCAGCACCCTCCCAGGAAGCTGAGAGATGGTTCCCCGCACGACCCTGCCCTGCTCCATCGACACACACAGACCTGTTTCCTCCTGCTAATCCCCACGGAGCCATTCCTCCTCCCCGGGGCCTTGTGTACACAAAGCCTCCCAACGAAGCCCCAAGGATGGTTTCTCACCAAGCATCAAATGACACTTGCTAGGCAAGAAATTCCCCCCCCAAACCCGGGGTCCTCTCACTAATCTGGCTGCTGTCAGGCCTCCAGCGCTCTGCCATTAAGGAGGGACCCACCCCAACCCCCCCCCAGCACTGCTCTGGGAGGGAGCAGCCCTCCAGACCGGTCTCTGCCTGCCAGCCAGTTACAGCAGATCATTACTGGGAAAATAGACAACAATCCCAGCGTTTAAGAGCTTAGCCTGCCTCGGGCCATGCCAGGAAGCAAGTCACCAGCTTCTGGAATTTGAATTCCTGGGCTGGAGATGTCCTCCTGGGTTGGAACGTGCAGCAGGAAGCTGCTGGAGCCTGCAGCGTGGCACTGGGGATACTGGTGGGAATGGTAGGAAATGGAGTTATGAGGGGGGGTGTCACAGGAGAAACCCCCACAAAAATCCCTCATCCTTCACAGGAAGCACAAGGATGGACCCCACCAATCCCCCAAATTCCAGAATCAAGATCTGTGCTCCAAGAAAACCTTAGAGCTCCTTACAGTGCCTAAAGGGGCTCCAAGAGAGCTGGAGAGGGACTTCGGAGGGCCTGGAGTGACAGGACAAGGGGCAATAACTTCCAGCTGCCAGAGGGAGGGTTAAATGGGATACTGGGAAAGAATCCTGCCTGTGAGCATGGTGACACATGACCACGTGGAGGCTGGGGTGCTCCCACAGATGCAGATGAGATGACTGAGCACGACTGCAGGAGATGCTGGGTTTGTGTGGCCCAACACACCCTGAGCTGCTCACCAGATCTCAAAGCAGCTCTTTTTCTCACCCAAAGCAGACACGGTACCTTGAGCACATCTTCCACACAGCTGCCCAGCTCTGCCTCTGGCACCAGCACAGCCCCTGCTGCCAAATCCTCCAGTGCCAGCTCTGAAAGCAAAGGGCAGAGACATGAGCCCCCCAAAACAGCCCTGAGCCCCCCGCCCACCACTCCCTGCACCCGAAAGCACTTCCACAGCTCCCTTCCCTCCCCATGGGAACAGACCAGCCCTCATTAGCCATGCTAATTGTGCTGCAATGCTGTAAACCCCCAATGACACACGGAAACCAAGGCAGACCACAGCTCCGTGATGGATGATTCCCCAGAGAGCTGCTGGTCAGCGTGGGGAACCCACGGCTTCCGTCCGGAAGCCCAGAACAAGGGTGTCAGACTGGGAGAGGTTTCCAAGGAGCCCAGGCCAGAGCCAAACTGCTCAGCTCCCACGCTGCAGTGACTGGGCTCAAGCAGGAGTAAGTACAGTGTACCCAGACGAACTGACACGATCAGCACAGAGAGCTGGGCTCCCACACTCCACGGCCTGAGGAAATTCAGACGGAATGACAAAAACCAGAGAGGAGAGAAGCCAGACCCTTCCCCACGCGGGTACCTGCGGTGTCGGAGCAGCGGCGGAGCGGCGCCAGCAGGGGCTGGAGCAGGTGCCTCTCTGCCAGCTCTGGCTGCTCCCTGGCCATGGTGAGCAGCGTGGTGGTGGCCACACGCTGGAACTGCCGTGCGGCCGCTTTGTCCTGGATGTGCAGCAAGTCCAGAATCTGCAAGGGAAGTCCAGGATAAAGGAACAAAGATCAGAACCTGCTCAAAGGGGGCAGCCTGGCTTGTCACAGCAACCTTGTGCTGCTTCGCTGGGCATCTGGCATGACATTCCATGTGTGAAGAGCCAGTGTCCTTCCCACGCATGCAGAATGCCTTTCTGGGCTCACACCAGGAGCCTGCACCACTCCCAGAGCCAAAGGCTGGAAGCAAGAGCTCCACACAGAGAGCTCTGTGTAGCACAGTGCCAAGCACCTCGTGTGATCAGACATCATCATCCAGCATTTCAGTAAAACATGGAAAATTCAAGAGTGGAAATGTCCTACTGCCAGAAAAACATGTCCAGGTGAAAGGAACAGTCCCAGCACTCTCCAAGCTGGGAGCTGGCTCTGCATTCCCCTGCAGAGGGGACAAGGGACTTACCTGGGGGCACACCTGTCTGTAGTAGTCCTCGAGGGACAGGCACTGCTGTGGGCAGGCAGCC
>VYZT01008182.1:0-16640 GCA_013400735.1 Pomatostomus ruficeps | reverse complement strand
ATACATAAACCCTTGGGCTTCATTTTCTTATTACTTCATCAAAAGTTTTTTTCCTGATCAGACATATTTAGGGATTTTTTGTTGAGGCCACACGTATAAGACCAAGTTTTCTTTTCTTCCTACATCAAAAGTTCTTCTAAATAAACCACCCTAGAGAAAACAAAGTAGAAAATGTGGCAGTCAAAATTAGAGAAGTGAACGAGTCATGAATTCTTAACAGACTGCCAATCCTGGAAAGACAATTTTTTCCTTGGAACTTGGACCACAAAAGCTATTATGGTAATGACTGCACTGCCTTTAAGATTACTTGGTTTTGACTTTGAGGGTAGCAAGTCTTTCTTCTACTCTTCCAGCTCCTCCTTTTATGGCAAAAGTCATAGTAACACCGGCCTTAATCCCTCAAATAAATCAACAGTTCAGCCTTTGCTATCAAGTAGTGTGATGTTAATTCCTACTGTCTAGAGATAAGTAGGTATGTTTGAAAAGTAACATTAGGAAAGCGATTTCAAGTTCACAGAGCGTGTTTTGTTCTTTTCCATTGTCAAGGCAATCCTGATAATGTGAAGATGTTTGCTACTGCCCTGTTAATCTGTTTTTACGAAGAGTTGTCCATCTTCTAATCTCGCTCAATTTAGTGAAAGCATTCTGCTTCTTCATTGCAAGAATTGCATTATATACAGAACTTTTAGGTGAAAACAAAGGTACTTTCCTTCTACCTTTTCAGTGATTTCTGCTCATAATCATAGCTACATGGTTGTACTCAAGTCTAACACTAATTGATTGGGGCATTAGACTTGACTAATGCGTTTTCCATATAATTCATGTTCAGTTTCCTTATTGTGTAAAAATATACTCTTACAGGGAGCATACAAAACACTGGCCATAATGTGATGAAAATCAGAGAAGTTTCTTGATGTCCAACTCTCTGTGGTAGAACCCAGACCCAAGGTTGAGTTGTCAAGTACCTTAAGTTCCCATCTCCATGAGAAAAAGTACTCAGGTATTCCTGGTTGTATTAGACATATTTACATCTGGCATCTTATAAGCAGTTCATCTGGCACACTTATTCAAAATTATTTACCTACCTGGCCAGCCTAGATCTGGTCACAAATCCAAAATTTTGGGAATGCATAAATAAGAAACTTGTAATAACCAGACACCACCCAAGCCTAAAAAAAGGTATTGAGTCTCTGATTTAGGGTAGCTAAGCAAGAATGTACCCAAGAATGACTTCAGAGGATTATTATAAAATTCATAGAAGTAAATATGGTAATACAATGCAGGAATGAAAACATTTTGGGCTCAGCAAATAGATTTTCTGCTGAAAGTTGTCTCAGAAAATATCTAGTTAGTTCTGTTTGTTACAGAACTCATCATGAAGCTATATGCCCCCTAGTCATGGGACACAAAACAGATAAGTCTATATAAAAGTATGTAACACATGATATATGCATCAGGCACATTTACTCTTTTATTACAATTTCATATAGCCTTTAATGTGAGAGAACATCTCCCAGATACGGAACTCTCAAAGTCAGTAGGAACAAACACACACACACAAAAGGTGAATATTTGTAAGTGGTATGTTCGATCAGGAACAAAAATTATGAATAAATCAGAACTCTGAAACAAGCCTTGAATCTTCAAAAAAGGTAGTGAGGTTCCAATTGATAAAAAAGTATTGAAATGCTTAGCCCTACTTGCTCAGCTTTCATCTATTCACCCATGAGCTTAGTCCTGAAACAAGCCCTTTCCTACGTTGTTCGTGATTCTAAATGGGGCTGCATATTTTCAGTATGAGATTTAAAAGCACAAAAGGATCTCAGAAGTAAGCACATGTTCTAATGAAGTATATTAAGGTGTAGAAAAGAAGCTGAAAATTAATTTAAAAATATTATTTGCCTCAAAACAATTCTACTCAAATACCACTCTGGATGATCAGCTGGAAGAAAACCTGGCTGTAGTTTCTGACCCATCAGCTAAGTCTTGACTCAAGGTGAATGACAAAACTGACACAGTGTGCAGGCTGCAACTGGCAGAGAAGAAATTCAGAACATATTCTGCTTATATTAAAAGTGATGCAAAGCACAAGCGCAATGCTCAAACACTCTGTGAAAGGTGTAACATGGACCATAGCACAGAATTTCTGAGGGATTTTCGTGGGCGAAGTCCTTGTCTTTTCTTGCATAGTAGTATCTTGATCCAAGATCTTAGTGATCATAGAATCATCAAATGGCTTGTGTTGGAAGGGACCCTAAAGACCATCTAGTTCACAGACTCACAGAGTTAGGTAGGAAAAGACCCTTGAGATCATCGAGTCAAGCCTATGAACACCCCCTTGTCAACTAGATCATGACGCTGAGTGCCACATCCAATCTTTCCTTATACACTTCCAGGAATGGTGATTCCACCACCTTTCTGGGCAGTCCATTCCAACCTCCTGCCATGAGCAGGGGCACTGTCCACTAGACCAGGTTTTTCAAAGCCCCATCCAACTTGGTCTTGAGCACTCCAAGTTATGAGGCACTCACAACTTCTCTGGGCAATCTGTTCCAGTACCTCTCCACCTTCACAGTAAAGAATTTCTTCCAATGACAATGTTATTTAATTCCTAATCAATCAGGGCAGCAGTGAAGATGTATTTCCTGAAGGCCCCTTGTTTTGGGTTGAGATAAAATTTTGGGAGGAGACTTTAAAAAAGGGTGTTTTTTAAAAAAAGGTACAATTACAGCTTTTTTTTTTAGTTAAGGTTTGGAATTAAAATTTTTTTGGAGGAATGTGAAAAAAGAACTGTTTATTTGACAAGTAAGGTGCACGTAGGTAAAACANAAAAAAAAAAATCTTAAAAATAAACTAACCTAAACCCCCACACCCTGCCCCCCCTTACAGTGTTAGTAAAAAAAAAAGTAAAAAATAAAAAAACCAATGTCTTTTAAAGGTTTAGTTTATTTCTCATATCCTCCTTCTAACTCTAATAATAATAAATTTCACTTTACAACTTAAATTTAACCTAATTTATCCTTAAAATGTTTTCTCCCAATTCCTTGTCTCAGCTCATAAACCTTTAAGTTAATTCCCTAGTTTTTTATTCCCCCCGTCTCCTTCCCTCCTCTACCCAACTATAACAAAAAAAGAGAACAAGTACATAACTACCATAAGTACCTAACACTTAACCAAAGTCAAACCACAACACCCCTGAACTTGACTTTCCAGGAATGGCAGAGGAAACATGAACTCTGTAAAAAGCGGGAAAATGCCAAATGAAAACCACACCAAATTCACTGAATTGTGAAATGACTACCTTAGAGTTTCTCTGCTAAAAAAAATGGTGTAAATGGTGTGGGTCCTATAGCTTCAGAGACTAATCTTTCTGCCAATTGCTTAAAAACAATGTATAAGAAAGAGATCCCTATTTAAAAAGAGAGAAAAAAAGACTGTGATTTAAGATAAAGTCTTAAATATTAATATTTGGGTTTGGGGTTTGACGATATTACTGGCTCTCTGTCAGAAATACCTGTCACAGACTTCATTAAAGTAAACTAATTCAGTGACCTCCTTATTCAGTTTTAGAAGGGAAGACAAGTCTACTTAATAATGTATTAATTTCTTTAAATTACCATCTGCAGTCAGTTATACTAGTTTATTGCTTGTGTATAGTGCTCTCTCTGAAATGTTTCAAGCAGAAATGCCATTCATTTATATGATTATTATTAGACTCTTCCTCTATGCCTCTTTCAGGAAGGAGGTACAGGGAGTTTGCTCCCCATCTGTTTAGCAAAATGCAAAACACAGGTGAAATCTTCCAGCATTCAAGGGATTTTCAGTTTCTTGCACCCCAGGACATAGACTGATATACAGATCCAGAGTTGAAAGACATATATTCTGGCATTTCCCATTAGTGCCCTGATACACCTATGACGGCTTATACAATACCTTTTTCTAATCATGGTATCAGAAAATTTGAACCACCAGATCTCAACCAGCAAATCTGCTGAATAGCTATTAAAAACATGTAATGACAGGAAGCACAAAAGCATAGATTCCAAAATTACTATAGATCACAACAATATTATAGATTCATAACAATTATAGACTCATAAGTATATGTTACAGACTTTTAATTATGTGTACAGAGTAGAATATCTACTCTGAGTCAATCTAAGAAAGAAAAGCAGAAAATTCAGTTCAGTTTTCAGATATAACTCAGACTGATTCCTATTTTATCCAAGTTCAGCCAAGCATAAAAAATCCTTCACAAAGTATAAAAGTATGTATAAGCTCACTTAGTGAGAAGAATAGTATTTCTTCTTGTCATCATAATAGAGGATCATCATAGATGCATTTTCTTCTGGAAGCCTTTGCATATGCATTGCAACCAGACCTCTGGATGCTTAAGGAGAGGATGAACAGCTTATAGCAAGTTACAACATCTGCAGTGGCTAAAGGACTTTTAAAATAGTAAAAACTGATTCTATTAAATAAATATCTCACATCAACTCAAATCTGTTCCACTTCTGTTAGCTAATTAGAAAATTGCTTAAATTAATTATGATGGATAGTTTTCTAGGCTCTCAGAATTAAATTTTAAACATTGCTTACAGTTTGAAAAATGTTTTTATTAAATTCTCATTTCCAAGATATGCAACCATCAGTAATCTGTTGTGTTAAGCCATAATACGTAAAGTATGTAAGAAAAAACCTTTTTTTCTTACTGTAACTTCCTTTCAACTATAGAAATAATTTTCCCTCTAGAGTGGTCTCCATGAATGACATTTGAGTCTTCATAAGCATTGTTTGCTTATGTAAAGAGAAATAACAATAGAAAATATTCTTGCTCATTTAATTCTTATGTCAAATAACTGTGATTTCTATAACTCCATATAGTCACTCTGAAGTGCACCCTTCAGAGGTAGCTGCAGGGTAACATAAGAACACTTAATACAACAATTAATGGAGTGTAAGTAGGTAGTACAAGTATAATGTTTAAACTGTCTATTCCTTCTTCAAATAGTTATGAGGTGAACTAGTGCTAGAAATGGAATATTTAAAGTTTGGCTCTCAAACTGGCCTGTAACTGTGAAGTTAAAACTGCTATCAAGTAAGAATATCAAGTTTACAGTGGTCTCATTTTGATGATCAGAAGAGAAAAGAGTTTCATAACATCATAAATTTCCTGTGAATATTTATTTGCCCCTTTTACATGCAGGGAAAACTTGGTCCAATGAAGAATTCACATGACTTCGGTCATGTGGAAAAATTTACCACTAGGAAAATAGAACACAAATTTTAAGAAACTAGGAAAATAAATTGAATATGTAAGTTTTCTACTCAAATTTTATTAGGTTTATTAGTTAGACTAGCCTGGTTGTTTTAGGCAAATGTACAAAGATGAAATAGTAGTCTGACCACTAAAAGAGGTGTGTTGGGTAAGGATGTGTCACACATGATCAAAGTCGTGAACAGTTCCCATACAAACATCTGCAATTAGACATTTACATTACAGTGCCTTCTGTTTTCTGTCTTTACTTTTCCTACTAGTTGACACCTGTTCCAAGGTAATATCTCTTTGCCAGCTGATTTTGCTGCACCCAGAGAAGTCTTACATCTGTTTTTTCAACTCTTTGCAAATAGTAGAGTATGTGACTGTAGAACCACATTTTCCAAAGAAAAACTGCCTGCAAGACTGCTGAGAAAATTTATGGTCAGGTTAAACACAGCACTTCGACTGTATTTTATCTTCTGGAAAGAACTGTTTCTCAACCAAGTGCTAAATTCAGGTACACTGAACTACAATTATAGCTAGAGCTATACAAGTAGAGTGAGCTCATTATTAAAAGAATCAGTGTATTAATGGAAGATCTAGAAAATTTAGAGTGGAGAGACTTGCATAGTCAGTATCTTTCAGATTACATTATTCAAATGTGTGCGCTCTTAAAGACAATCTGCAAAACTGTGTTTAAAACTTTGCTATATTTTTTATTTAAGGATCACAGAGTCTACAATATGCCTTAAAAGACTATTTTCTGCTTCCTTTCTTCAGAATATATCTGAAACTGTCATACACTTCTCCAGATTCTGATGTAACAATTACTACTTTATATGCATTTCTATGGTACATCTGGTCTATACAACTTTTTGCTCCTGTTTTGATATAAGATTATGAGCACATCTGAAAACCTCTCTATAAACACTACAAACAGTATTAGAACAAAAGAAGATCCAGTCAAAATATATTAGTTCATTTCATTAAATTGTTCTTATCTAAATATATTAAAAGTGTTTCACTGAATAAAGAAGGCTTTTACCTTCATAGAACTTCCAAGAGTTTACAGGGAGCAAGCTCTCCAACAGCAACAGACTAGCATTAGAAATTTAGCATGCAGAAGCTGTGAAACAAGACTTTGTCAAGATTTTTATCCACAGATCTCGAATATGTTAGTATATAATTTTTCTGCAGCTTCTTGGCTCTGTTCTGCCTCCTCTCACTCTTAACAGTAGCCTTCTACTCTTTCCTTGGCTTATAATTGCACACTGCCCTCTGTGTCTTCCAATCTGTTTACTGACCAACAGTATGTGTTGGCATTTTGTGGCTTTTGAATGGGATTTGTGAAAATATTTGCAAATATTCCTGCACCAGTGTTGCATAACCAACTGTGTGAAGAGCTATTTGCATTTACAGGCAGAAAAATTATTTAACTTGTAACCTTTCCAGCTCGCCTGTTCTACATATTCATGAAGACCATTAATCATTTATCCCACCTCCCCTCTTTTTTTTAAAGGTCACATTTGGTTTCAAATCAAAAAAGACCCTTTCTTAAATTTATAAATGTGTGTGCATGTGTGTGTATATATACATATTTGCGTATACAAAATTTGTCAAAATCCATAAGTAACATGTTTTATGTAATCAACTTCACTAGCAAAGACCAAGCAGTACTTATTTACCTTTCCACTGTTTCTCAGACCATAACCCTTTAGCAGCTGATTTCATGGTCTGTGTGACCCTATTCACAGCCACAGTAAATAATGACTGGGACATCCAGTAACAGGTATTTTACAATCAGATAAAAAATTAGATACACATACAGATATAATTTCAAAAGTTTTGACAGCCTGAAGGATCTCTAAAATACATGCATTATGCTTGTTTTAGGAACTTTTTTCCCATTAGGGTGAAAAATAATCCAATTGATGTGTATATTTTCATATACAGTATTAATACTTCTTCTTAGCTGTAACATTTTATACTTTTTTTCTTTAAATCTCCTTAGCTAGGGTTCAATCTTCTTAACTGAAGTGTCTAATTCACAATCTTAATTACCAAGGTTTTCCTCTCTAGCCAGTCACCCCTCCAAGAAACAATTTCTGGACTGGTTTATCACTTCCAATTAGCTATTGAGGCAGTTGAAAGATGAAACTTTCCTAAATTACATGTGCTGTACAAGGAGTAGCGCCAGTTCATGCCTTCACATTAAAAGGAAAACATGAATCTGTTTGCTCTGCTTGAAAGAGCTTTGTAGAACAATATTCACCTTACATTTTTCTTTCCCTGATGGAGGTAGGAAGCGTTCTATTGTCAATAATATTTCTTTTTATTCTTACTACACTAACTGCTAAAACATTCCTCAGGGGAAGTCAGAACAATTCAGGGCACTTAAACTAGACTTACAAAACATCTTCTGATGGTGGTTTTTTCCTTTCCCATTGAATGGAGCCTACATTTGCAAATCTTGTGACTGACCACCTGCAAAGGCATTCAACAGCTGACACCTAAATTTGAGTCTCCATTTAGTCTCCCTGCCTTAGAAGAATGTCAACTTTATGCATTGATCTTTGGGAACAGACCTACCAGATTTCTAGATGTCAGAGGATGGCTGGTGTCTAGGTTTCCACTGGAAACAAGGCAAGTAGGTTCCAAATAACCTCTAGTGAAAGGACATGATGCAGAACTGGAGAAGGGACTTTATGCTATTCAGAAACACTGACATGTTAACTCACTGCAAATGTGACAGGCAGTTTTGCTAGAGAGGTTTATTGTACTGTCATGGAATCATAGAATATCCTGAGCTGGAAGGGAAAAATAAGAATCCTCAAAGTCCAGCTCCTGTCCCTGCACAGGACAGCCCCAATCACCATGTGTCCAAGTGCATTGTTCAAATGCTTCTGGGACTCTGTCAGGTTGGTGCTGTGACCACTGCCCTGGGGAGCCTGTTCCAGTGCCCAACCACACTCTGGGTGAAGAATGTTTTCCTGATATCCAATCTAAACCACCTCTAACACAGCTTCAGGCCACTCCCTCAGTCCTGTCACGGGTCATCACAGAAAAGAAATCAGTGTGAGGCGAGGTGAGGGTGCACCAGTGTGGAGTAGAACAGGACAATCATATCCCTTTACTACCTTGTGATGCTTCTGCAGACACTGCGTGCCAAAAACACTGCAGATCTACTGTATTTCCCCTTGCCAGTGCTGGGAGGACAGAGGTAAGTGCTGGTTTGAAAAACAAGGTGTCCTTTTCCATCTTAGAGAAACACATCACTGAAATCTGGGTAACCATTAATGTGTTTTAGAAGTTTCCGCACTGAAAACCTGTCTGGCATTTGACATGTTTTTAAACTTTATAGTGTTGTTTCTGAGTAGAAAGTTATGATTTCAAAATTATTGTATGCTCTTAAGTTCCTTTTAAATTTAAAATGATAAATTAGAAATTGGGATCTTATACAGTAAATTATCCTGGGCTCTGCACTGGGCTGAGCAAGATAGATAATGTGAAGTAAGAATATGTTTTATGGTTCCTGTTAAAAAAATAAAGAACACTTGATATTTTTCAAAGTAGTGGACCTCTTTTTACCATATTTTTTAACTTTGTCTTTCTGCTTTTCTCAATTCTAACTAGAACTGGAAGCAAGAAGTTGTATTAGAAATTTTAGAAGCATGCAGTAGTCATGAGGTGCCGCAATGCCTCCTGTGGGGGCACTGGGCGACCGCTCGCAGTTCCAGGGGCTGGCCGGGCTGCTCCGAAGGTGCGGGAGGGCTGGTGAAGCTCCAGGAAGGTTTCACCTAACCCACTGATGGTACATGCGTGCCGAAAAAGGAGAGACGAAGGGGAGGGGCTTTCCCAGATGGTTTATTCGGCATCAGGATCATGCTAGGGAAGCTCTGGCATGGGGAGTTACAGTCACATATATACTAACATGAGGGGGCGGGGGAGGGTACAAACATCCTATGAGGTAGGAGTGCTGGGTTTGAATTTGGTGGGCTTTGTGTAGGATTGCGCAATACAGAGCCCTCCANNGGGAGGGAGGGATATGCAGATACTGAGGTGGGGGAGGGAGAAAATAGCAGAGCCTGACCATGAGGTAAAATGAAACTGGCCAGAGCACACCACAACAACGAAGTTTTTAGGTCAACTGTAAAATTTCAAAAGATTGAATTTTCAAATGTGCTTAGCACTTTCAATAATGCAAACTCTCCAGTGTACCCCATCCCATCATTTTCTTTGAGTATGATGTGCATGGAAGCCCAAGGAAACCTTCCTGTTTCAATTAAGGGAATGAATGGGAAAAAGAAGAGAGTTTCTATCTTTGAAAACACATCCAAAGAAGCTTGAAAAAAATTGCTACTGTGTTTAAAGTCTGGTGTATGGGTGCTTTTGCAATTTTATGTTACATATGATAAAGGTAGAAGCTAGTTTTCTATATTGCTATTAAGGGAAAATATTAAAAATGAAGCCAGTATTAAGAACATGGTTTCTAATGACCAAGTTGGCCATTATCACTTTTTTATCCTTGAGAAATGGCTCATAGATGATGCTAACTGGAGTCAATTGCTACCCACTATCTTGTGCTGACAGATAGCCACTCTGCTCTGGAGGGCACTTGCAGAGAGCAGAATTATTTTTAGTTGTAGATACTTGGGAGCTTCAAGTCATTTACTATGAATCATGTGACATTAAACACCTGCGGCGAGCTGCCACCTCTGAGAAACCCTTTACTGTGACCCATGAGTACATGCACAATTAATATCAGACTGTACGTCATTAAATTTTACTGTCTGACTGAGTTCTGCCCTACAGGCATGGAAAGAAGAAACAACAATGATCCTGCTTACCTGCCCAGGAACAGCTAACTTACTTTTGATATGTCTTCCCCCATGACTCATAAAAAGACTGTTAATTACATTGGTGATATATCATCATACATTTTTTTTCTTAATAGGGATTTCAGTAAAAAATTACAGCTATTTATATCAAATATTACTTCTTCCATCACTGACTGAAATTTATGTAATTTAATTAACTTATGCCTCAGTGATATTTTGTAAATTAAGTAGCTCTGAAGTAGCCATTGAATGGGACTTAATTGATAGTCTCTTTGAGTGTACTGCACAAAAAACCTCATTCTCTCAATAAGATGACACTCTCAATATAAAAAAGTAGGAAAATTGGACCTTTCTACTTAGTATGAAAAAGACCATGCAGTTCAGATACCCTAGCAAAGTAATTGTGCTGAAGAGGACAGACTGATGGAAAACTAAAGTTTACTTAAGAGTAGGTGTCTTCCAGAAAGGGAGCTCTCAGTGACAGTGGAAATGCTGCACATTTTGCATATTCAGTCTCTCTCAGAACTGATGTGTGCTACAATTAATTGTCATTATTTTTGGCACCTGTTCAAAACAGCTGGTTTCCTTCTCATCCATCTACAGACAGCAGTCAAAATAATATTTTCAGTTTTCATATTTCTTTAAAATTTGCTCTTTTATTTATCTGAATGCAGACCTAGCTGTCTAGGCAGCATCTGCACTATTTCCACTAGCTAGTGATCTAAACTTCCTTTTTATTCACCTAGTCATATGGAGCTTTTCTCTGAATTTCCAAGCAACTGTGTATGAGTCTAGATAATGACTGCAAGATCAAACTTAATAAAAATTAATGGACTTAAAGGTCATTTTTGTAGTTTTCATTTTGTTAAGATAAGGTAACTTCTCCTTTATATGAAAAAAAATGTCTGTAATTTTTAACGGATGTTTTTCAGAGAGCCTTTCAAACAAAATAATGAAGTTTTTTATAGTGGGGGATGAAAGTTGCATTATCTTTTGCAAAGGTAGTTAAATATTTCCCACATTAAAATAATTTTTAATAGTTTCAGAACATAATATGAGAACCTG
This sequence comes from Pomatostomus ruficeps, assembly GCA_013400735.1. Classification (NCBI taxonomy): domain Eukaryota; kingdom Metazoa; phylum Chordata; class Aves; order Passeriformes; family Timaliidae; genus Pomatostomus; species Pomatostomus ruficeps. Next base: position 5,477 of record VYZT01008182.1, on the reverse strand, counting down.
AATAGGCAGACAGATATATAAGCAAAAGATATAATTTTTTTTCTCTAGTGAAGATATTTGAGGGAAGGAAAAGTATTAGTATCCTTATAGGGAAAATTTGTGTTGGATACAGTGTGTAGTCTTTTCACTTAAAGAAAAAGCCTCTGTCAATACAGATTTCTAGATTAATAGCAATATTCAATATAAGTCTCCTAATTCATGAAGAAATGTAGCATGCACTATATATAAATTAAAGCTCCCTTTTCTAGAATCTTATCATTAAACAGCTATTAAGTGCCATCAAGGTGATGTAAATTCCACATAATCTTAATTTATATGATTTTAAGTGACTATTTTATTATTTGCATGAAAAAAATGCATACCCTTGCAGAATCAGCCATTTTGGATGTTCCTACAGTATATCCATTCTACTTGACCACCATAATATGAGATATAAAATAGGTACTCAGTTTGCTTACAGGCAGCATATAGTGTGGACTAATGCAGCCAAAGCCTTCTGCTGCCATGATTCAGCCAGGCTATTGCTCCTTCTCTTTGCCATTAACAGCAATATAATGCATGGTTAAAAGAAAATCACATTGCTATGTGATTTTTCAAAAAAAGAATGGGTTTGTATTAGGCACCTTCTTGAATCAGGTCTCACAGTTTGTGACAGAAGCAGAGTGGCAAAAATGATAAATGGTAGTTAGGATTACTATAACAACTGCAAGTACTACTGTTCATATCTCCAGTGAGAATTGTCCTGTGGCCTTTCTCCATCTAAAGACTATATAGAAAAAGTTAACATGAGTGGAATCTGTTTTTTATCCCCTCCACACCAGGGAGAGAAATACGTCTCCCTTTATGCTTTGCTACAGGAATGTAAGTATTTTTTTAAAACTCTAATATTATTGCATATAGATTACAAATGGTTGAATTTTCAAAATGTGTAGAATAAGACATATAAGGGTTTTATAAAACAGACCTGGACTGTAGAAAAGCTTTGCATGGGCCAAGTGTGGGCCATATGCACCAGATAGAATATCACCTGGTGTGAACAGGCCCTGATGTAACTTTGCTTCTTGGCACCAACTTTTTTCCCTGTTGAGGAAATTTCAGTCCATTTGATAAGTGGGAAAGGACAGCTTCCCTTTGAATCAGGAAGCAGAGTTAACGAAGTCTGTTGGAAAGGTATCAGAGCCAGCTTGGCCATAGGAGGAAATAAAACATTAAGTCATTTCTGATATGACTCAGTTTATGGGTAATTGGTAGTTACCCTCTAAACTACCTGGCACTCAAAAGATAACATATTCTAAATTTCTGGCAGCCATTAGAATGCTAATGTTTAAGGTTGGCATAAATTAGACTTACCTGAGCCAATCTTTTACACACTACTCTTGCATACCTCAGCTGAATTGCTCATGTTTTTGTTACTGTGGATTGCCTCTTTTTTCCTTTATTGCTGTGCTCAAATACAGATGCATTTTGTTTTAATTAAGTCATTACTGCTATCTTGCAGATTTACTTAGCACTTTCAATTTCAATGTTCAGCTGTTATCTACATCTGTAATCCTCATCTCTATATAATTAATGTTATATTTATGATATTTTAATGTGAAATCACTTTGAGAAAGACAGCTTTTAGCTGCTAATATAAGTTTAAAGTGATAAAGCGCCAAAGGCTGGAAATGGCTGTGATCTTCAAGGCTTATTAATGACAGCAGCACACTTAGGCTATGCTTACATATTATAATATTTTCAGATATTTCAAACTGAGTATCAGTGCTGTGCAAATTTGCCCAAGTGTTTCAAATTTCCAAAAGCTCTCAAAAAACAGGTAACCTTTTGGAATAATGTGAATTTAGAGTGGCACATGAGGGATGATGGTGAAGTTTCAATAATTTCAAATTATCCTTATTCCTCAGATTTTTTTTAACCAAAAAATGAATGAAACAATGGTCAAGCTTAAATTTTGAATGAGAATAAAATAGAGCATGGAGATAAATTGCAGACACAGGATCTGGGAAAAAAAAATGATTTTGAAGAGGAACTTTTACCTCTATGACCAAAACTACCCTTCTTTGCATAACCACCAAATCATTTTTTCAGTTATTTCTGATTCACACTTACTTTCCCACTATGCAGCTGAAATTCACTGAATGTACAAAATGACAAGAAATGGGATGAACTGTGCATGTGTTCACTGTCACAAGCACAAATGATGCAAAAACATGCTTTCCTTTTGTAACTTGTTCTTTTGACTCCTTTACATTTCTTCACAAAAGTAATTTTCACTTTCATTTACTTAGCACCATATGCCTATGGATATTTTCCATTCCCTCTGAGCTGCTGTAAATTTTTTCTTAAAATACTCCCTGGCTCATATACCTTTTGATTCTACTAACTATTAACCAGATTGAGCATTAAAACGGGTATATAACATCCGAATTCATTATGTATGTTATGTGGAAATGTAATTTCAACTGATTTTATACTGTAGCTGTCCTAGAAACTTTAATCAGATTTCCCTTTTCCATTTCTAATATAAAACTGTCTATTAATAAATAAAAGAAGACAAAAATACAGCAGCGTAAGATCACACAGAGAAACTCTTTGCAACCGGCCTATTTTTGAAACAATAGAAAAGTATCTTATATTACAGAAGAGTGCTTTTTCTTTCCTGCTGGCAACTGTTTCAGTTTACATTAAATTGCATTCCCCTGTAAGAAAAAGCTCTTGAAGAGAGAAAAGTAGAGTATTTTTTTCTGAGATTAAAGGAGGCATTTTCTAGGCCACTGCACAACTGATATTAACATATATTTATTTTAAAACTTTATATTTCTGTACACTTTTGCCATCATTCTTTATATGTACATTTCACTTTGGAATCTAAACATTATGAATAAATAGACAACAGTTTATTAATATATCAGTGAAGGTGAAAGTGTTCTAAGTTAAAATGGAAATGAAAGCTTTGAAAAAATATGACTCTTGTTATTCAGTACTACCAGAAATTATTGTTAGAATTTACAAGTTATTTTGAAATTAAATTTTAAATTTACTAGACAATAATTTACCAAACTGTAAACATAGAAAGCATTATGAGTTGTATCTCTATACATGTTTTCAATTGCTTATCTAAATGGTATTTTTTGATTTTTTTTAAAGACTACCTAAGGAAGGTAAACTGTCTCCTCAATGGAAGAACACCTTTGCACCACTTACTTTCTCTATTAAGCTTTCAAAGGAACAACTAAGTAATGCAACAGCATTTGCAATTGTTCTCTGTGCAATAACGAAGACATGCTGTTATTTGTTATTCAAATAGGTTGTTAAAATAATGTACTCCTTCAACAAACAAAGAAACCCAAATAACCTGCATGCCTTCATAAGAAGTCGAACTGGAATTTAAGTTGTACTGAAATGCACTGTTGAAAGGAACTATTTTTACTGTCACAAAAGCAATTTCTCAGCATGAGAGCGTACTTCATTGTATTAATCAGTAATAACCATGTAACTGCTTTGTACTATTACTTAACAGTTTTCATCCTAAGTATTTACAGTAAAAAGTAGTACGTGTTTTGAAAGTTAGGTGTCTTGGTGTGCCTGACAAACATTCAGATGGATAGACCCATTTTAGTCTATCTGAACAGAAGCCAGGTCACTCAGTAAAGCATGGTCAATAAAAATGGTGAAATAGGTTTTCTCCCAAGAACTGATAGCTGGATAATTTGAGAAAACTATGGAGAAGGATCATGAAATACCTCTGGATCGATGGCTATTAATTTAAGAGCAGCACATTTCCTGGAATGAAACAGTTGATGTTGTTGTGTGGAACAATTACCATTTTCAATTAACTGACATTTCACATAGCTTTGAGACTAGAGGAAGACAATAACACTCAGCACCTAATCTCAGCTCTGCTGTTAGGTGAGCTTTTTGTCAATAGTTCTGTGCTATTATTTCAAAGGCAAACCCAATACACTGTGAGAAGTTACTTTGTTTGTCCTCAAACACTAAGAGCTGCAGACGCAGTTCAGGCACAGTTCAGATACAATGAGTATGGAGACAACAGCCTGCTGCACTAATGTATATCTATATGTGTATATAGTTATTTAAATATATAAATACATGTGCATGGGTGTCTTTGTGTGTATGGTTTTAAATAACTGTATATGTGCACTTTTTATGCCTTTTCATTAACATGAGCAGCTCAGTGAGCTTTTATGGTTGTCATGGTGTATCACAAAAAAATGGTAAAATAAATATCAGTGATACAGCAAGCTGTCTCATTTGAATGAAATGAACTAGTCTGCTCATCAACACTATGTTTTATATCCTGCTATATAAATCACCATTTAATTTCCTAGGCTAAATACTTACCACAGTTTGGGAGATTCAAATAAGTCTCTATAATGATTGAGTCCGTTTAAACGGACTTTAGATCCCTACAGAGTCAAAATTCAAGAGGAGAGAAGAGCAGAGAAGAGCAACCAGGAAAAGCCTGATGCAGACTGAGTCTATAGTAGAAGCTGTTGTAATTTTGCACTAACCCAAATCTCAAGTATGAGTTGATACATCTTTTCTGGGACTCAATTCAGTTATCATTGGTTCCTTCTGAGAGCCAAATTGTGGGTTTTTGTGTCACTGAACACAAGGCAGGTAAATGAAGGGCCCAACACACCCCAAAGCCAGGGCAAGAAGGGAGGTGGAACCCATAAATGAGAGGTGCTACAGAGAATGGGACTCCAGCAGACAGTGTTTGCATCAGTTTAGGCTGCTGTGGAAACACAGGATTAGCAACATATTATTTAAATAATTCAGCTAGAAAAAACCCACTGTGCTAAATTCCTTGTGCTTTCAGTTATTTCTGCATTCTATCAACTGACTGTTTAGAATGAAAAGGATAAACAGTCCAAAGATCAATCTGAGAACACAGTGGTTCTTTTTAGTTTTAGCCCTTTGAGAAGCACTATATACTTTCATTTTTTTAGACCAAAAAAAAGTTAAAATACTTCAGAAATTTATCTTGAGTCACAACATGGGGAAAAAATCAAGCCCACAACTAAACAATCATGTTACAAAATGATACAAATCATTAGCTAAATTGAATATAATCAACTGGCCTGTGAAACTGCAAAAGTGTGTGAGCTCATCTTGTTATCTTCTGGATGGCGTCCTGCAGAATGGAGATATCCATTGATACAAGGTTTGACTACCAAGACATAAGCAATTAGTTCTACAATGTAACAGAAAAACTTCTATATTGGGCTTAATATATTGGGCTGACCTATAACTTGTAAAAACATTGGCTCTTGGCACAGTATAGAAACTGCAATTGGTGAAAAATTACATCAGAAAATTAATAAAATAAAATATTAAAGAATATACATAAGCATACCACTACTTCTCTAACAGATGGAAACATTTTTTAATTTTGAGCTGCTTCCTTGTGTAAAATTAAATTATAATCCTAATCATGGAGGTTAGTTTCTCCT
>VYZT01008179.1:0-24613 GCA_013400735.1 Pomatostomus ruficeps | reverse complement strand
TAATAATAATAATAATAACAACTCCTATGCTTTTACTTGTTTTGTATTTTTAGAGAGAGGTGGTTAGTGCTTTTGGCTCTCTTATGGGGACAACACAAACAACATGATCAGTTTGTGTAGATTTTCATGAGATTACTTTGCATAAGAAATGCTATTTAAGCTTACAGAAAAACCCCTGCAAACACTCATACCAGTCTGCCATATTAGTTTTCTTAGACTTTGTGCTCACTCTGCACAAAGCCTTCTGCTATGCTGGGCATACAGGCAGGGTCTACAGAATATTTAACAGTCCCATGCTCTAAAATAGGTGTTGAGCATCTGATTATACTGATGGTTCTCAAAATCATCTTGTGAGATTTTTGGACAGAGATAGATGGATAAGAGCAGTGGAATGAATTATTCTGGGCAGATGTCTAGCAGTCTCCATTGTCTGTGGGAGTTGTATCAATAACTAGATAACTTAGTTTGGGTGTTTATGGTTTGGAGGTGCAATGTTATGTGGGCTGAACCCAACCCTAAGCAGACACAAATGCACTGGACATGGTGATAAATACTGGAGGATTCCTCAGGAGGAACTCTCTATAGAAAAGTACTGCTTTTTCTCAGCATCTAACAAAGCATTTTTCTCATACACCTTGTGCTTCTAAAGCTGAGAACTCCTTCATTCACTTTGGATGCGACTTATAGCAAGAAATAACCCAAATTATCTACTTCAAACTTTCATATCTGACTTAACAAAGTAAATAACCAAGCTAACATTTTTATTGTCTCCCATTGTTCCTGTATTTCCTTTTTGACCTTTCAGCTACTCAGACATTTATAGCAAATCCTTCTGTTCACTGCTGTGTTATAGATAACACTTTTTTAACTGTAGGCTTTCAGCTGTGCAGCTTTAATCCAACAACCAGCTGCTGAGCACTGTTATAAGTATTTCAAGCACTACCGTGGTCAAATGTGTTTATTTTCCAGGCCATGAACAAGCTAAAATATACTTCACAGTTCAGAACCTATGGATGTTTATATCTTAACCCTTCCTGTGTCACAGAGCCCTTCCTATATTTGTTTGCTTTGGTTTTGTAAGAGCAGGAAGAACAAAAGGCTAATTTTATGTTTCCCCCATCCTCAAATCTCCCATTTGCAAAACATAAATGAAATCTGTCAAATAATCAAAAGACATTTTTAAAAAAATATTTGTGAAATATCCAAGCTTTGGCTTATTTCTCTAGGTACCTCAGTCTCCCTGACAAATCATATGCACTAGGAATGTCCAGCTGCAACTTCTGCAACGAGAATTTGGAGGGAGAGAGGTGGGTATGTTTGTGCTGTTCCTTTAAGAGTGAGGCATTATGGCTGTTGCTTTTGGCTGATCCTTCAGAGCACACAACCACAGGTTATGGGATGAAAGGCATCCCGGACATCTAAAATCAAAAAGACTTCATAATATTATCAGGACACAAATCTGATGCAGCTAAAGAAATTCAGGAAGAAACCATGGGTTGTTTTTAGTTGAGTGTGGGATGCAACTTCTTTTGTTTGTTCACCTTTGGCAAAAGTACAAATAGCAGCATGTGTTTTCCAGGAAAATAGCAAAGCTGCAAGTTTCTGCCCCTTGAAACTCTTCTACCTTGGGCAATGTGAGAGTAGCTGGTACAGACAGCTGCTAAGGAACATGCCAAGGCTCAAAGAGCTGCATGAGGTTCTTTCTGTGCTACAAATTGCTGAATAGGTTGGGGCAGTCTCAGGAGGAATATATTGTTCATATTTTCCTTCTTAGTTAATTTGGGATGAACAATTTTAATCTGTATTTGGAGGCTGTTCTGCAACTAAAGAAAGCATTTGAAGACCCAGAAGTTGCCTGGAAGTTTAGTGTTTTCTGTCAAGTGAAGTAGTATAGTGGCTCCATTTTGCTAATTGTCCAAATGCTTCACAACAAAAAATATTGCCCTTTTTTTACTCTTTATCATTTTACATTTCCAAAATGAGCACAGTACGGATTTCTTTTGTACTGCCTAATTCCGTTCTAATAATACCTTTGAATCCAGAGTTAATTGAAAAATTCATTAAAAATAATGACTTTTTTATAAGTCAAAGAAATCTTTTCTAAAATAAAAAAGTGGAAAAGCACTTGTAAAACCTTCAAGAGAATTTGTGCAAAATTATTAGGTTTTATGTGCATATTGCTTGAAGGGAAATTTCCTGTTGCTTCCCACTGAAAACCTAATTTTTGCTGCTCAACCTGAAAGTATGACCACTGTAGTGTAGTTAATTTAACGTGACCATACCATGGTCAGTGCTGGATGATTGTGTGAGGGTCAGGATTCCGTGATTGGAAAGTACACATTTGAATGCTCAGGTTACCTTTATTTGAACCATCCAAACTACTGGAGTTTGCAGGAATGGGTCAGAAATCTTGTGAGAAGACAGTTTCAGGAATGATTTATGATGTTTCATTTTTTGAGTCAAATGGGAAAAACCCATTTGAAGGTTAGTCAGAACTCCAGGTGAGTGGATCTTGATCAACCCCAGATAATGAACTATGTGATACATGGTTTCTCCTTTGCAGCAACTACAATCCCATGTTTTTATCTTGTTTTATTTCATGCAGGAAAAAGATGTTGCCTGCCAAGTAGAAGAGGTCTTGAGGGACTGCTTCTGTGGTTCATCAAGTGCCAGAGCTGACCTCTGCTTGCTTTGCATACATGTGTGCAATGAAGATTTCTACTTTTCTTTGTGCTGTGGAGAGAGCAAGAAAAGTGGAAACTGATCATTCAGCTTGCATGCTTGTCCCTGGGACACTTGCTAGAAAGCAAGAGTTATTTCTAGTCCAGATTTTGTGGGCTTAGGGTCTGTTGCTGTAAGAACTATGGACTTCTGCCATTTCTATTCTCTCCTCAGAAGAGGGATACTTGACAGATCTGTGGCTCTGTATAAACTGTAATGAAAACAAATCCAGTGGGTCTGGGGTGATAACTTTCCTCCACCAGGAAATGTTTAGTGGAAGTGGAAATAGAGCTGAATTCAGAACAAAGATCCCTACAGTTAGGAGTTGCATCTGAATCGGGAATTACTTATACAGGGCAGATGGATGTGTACGTGTTTACGGTGTGTGTCCTGCCCCTGCAGATTTTAAGATTCACCACAGGAAGTGATGAGGCAGATGCAGCTGCTGCAGCGCAGGGAGAGTTGAAACAAACAAAGTAGTGTGGAGAAATCTTTAGGACACTGAACAGTGCTGTTACCTTGGACAGCCTACATTGCTTGCTGTATAGAGACACAGTGAACAATCTCCACTTTGAAGTGGCTTAAGGAATTATCCCACTGAATCACAAGAGGCACAGACACCTCAGCCATGCAATGCCTGCAATGATGGTGTGCAAAAATGCAATTGTCCTCAAAATTCCTTACATCCTAGAAGTGGAAGATGTAATTTTTTTTAGATTGGGCGATATAGTCAGGCATGTTGCCCGCTACCTTATGTTGGCCCTGGGGCTGAAAACAAAAGGAGTGGCATTCCTAAGGCTGGACTGAATGCTCAATCTTGTCCTGGTTGGCTTTGCAACAGGATGTTTGGGAAACACATATTTCATTTTCTGCAGGAAAACCACTGTCCAGGTGCGAGTTCCAGCATGTGAGAGGGTGGAGATGACCAGAGAGCCTTGCCATGGGCCCTGTGGGAGGCATGGGCACAGCCAGACACACTGTGCTGCTGCTGACAGCCTTGGCACAAAATGAGCCTGTCTGTGCCCTTCCAAGAGGAGCTGACAAGTGCAGCATTTTCCTGGCATCATACAGTGTAAGCACATTGCATGCTATTTATTTTCTTTCAGAGTAGAAATGGAGAAAGCAGCTATATTGACTACTTTTCAGCCTCTTCCAAAATTTAAGACACATCAGAAAGAGAGTTAAGACCAAGTTGGGTCAGTGGCTGAGACCAGTTAATGAAGTTTCAATGAAAAGGTTTTTTATCAGGAAAGACTGACTTCTTCACAAAAAATGCTATGAGATCTTTTTAGTCACTCTAACTTCATGTTGTAGATTTGGAATTAAAAACAACGCTGATCATTAAGCAAATAACTCATATACATGTGCATTTTGTAGCATAATTTACAGCCTGTGAACTGGTATCAGATCTATTAAAAAACATGAGCAGAGGATGTTCTCAACTGCTTATCCCTCTGTTTGTCTGTCAGCTTTTAGTTCTTTACCTATAAATGTACATATACATTATGTTCCCATGCTCACATGTGTCCAGCATACACTTGCAGGCCTAAATTCTGAACTGCGGGCAAATTGCAATGTGGATGTTTTTAGTAGTTTTTTTTTATTAAAACCTCTAAATACAGCTATTATAGATAATCAATATAACATAGGCATTTAATGAGTAATGCTATTTCTAGTTTCTCTCAGTGAGATCTAGAAGTTGGAAGTAAAGAGAGATTCAGATGATCTTTGTGATCAAAACATTTTCAGTAAGGTTTTGGTGAAGGCATGTTGATCCATGAGCTATAGTTTGGTTATGAGGTGCCCTCCGTCCCAGCAACCATAAGGATCTGACATGTGCAAAGCCTAACTTCAAGGATGACAGTGCTACAGTACCCAGCCTTGCCTTTCCTAGTTCACTCTAAGAACCCTAATAAATCAGATAAAAGATGAGGACAGGATGTATTTGCAAATTTCATGCTCTTTTGAAGAGGAATTTTTTTTTAATATTCTGCAGAAGAAAATAAAATATTCAAATACATTGTGTGTTTATTTCTGTCTATGAGGCCTCTCATTTATACTTACCAAATATCTGGATCAATGCAAGGAATGATTTAGGTGAAAAAAAAAAGTAATATAAATAGAAACAGAAGACAGCAGAACAGCCATGCTGAGATAATGAACTTGACGGGAAAGACAGCAGTAAGAATTATGAGATGTTGGTGCTCTCCTTGTGAACCCAATCCAATTCCTGTTGTTTTGTACCATTTAAGAACATGTACGGGAATTGCTTATGATCAATGGAATGAAGAAGAAGGGAAGACAGACAGCGATCTCCTTTGGCTGGCCTTTCCCAGAGAGCCTGATGCACTCATGACTCAGTGAAACAAACACGTTGAAATCCTCAGCCCAGTCCTTTGGAGGTTGTGTAACCAACAAGCCATTCCAGTCAACTGGACACATTTACTTGTTTTATTTGCTTATATTTCAGTAATATCTGAATTATTCTGTGCTGCATTTTGGCATTTGTTCAGACCTCTTTGTTTCTCTTTCTTACATATATATATTTTAAGATTGGAATTGCTTGAGCTGAGGGAAGTCCTGTGCATGCTACCTGGCATTCCACAAAGCTTGAAAGAGACATCAAGGTTCCAAGTCTACTAAGGCCAGTGTGGAAAGAAAATGAGAAAGAAGGCAAAGAAGGCAGCTTTTGGGTTTTTTGTGTAGGTTTGGGGGCACATTTTTTTATTTCAGGACATGCAGGAAGAAATTACTGCTTGTGATGGGGAAAACAGACTGTAGACACTGTAGAAATCCTGCTAGGGGTCGACATCCAATAGCTCTCTTGCTGCATGTGGCTGTGCTGTGCCCTTGCCCTTGGGGTGAATAAAACAAATCCTGCCTCAGAAGAATGGGAAACAGAGTCTCAGGGAATCCACAGTGATGCTAAAAGGTAGACACGAGTTTCCTTTGGTTCTTCTGATGTCTGTAATGTTTTGCAGCTTGCTAGAGAGATCCTGCTCCTTGAAATGAGGTGTGGCCAGAAAAGAAGGAGACATTACTTGTTGGTGTCCAACAGTTCTATTTTCATTTTTCATTCATGCTCACTGCAGACACAGATCTGGAACTGTCCCTAACAAGTAAATGAGGGAATAGTCTTCTAGGGAGGGTGATTAAGCTTGTAGCAGGAGAAGGAGGCTCCATTCTTTTTCTCTTCTTTTTCTTCTGAGGTACCAGCCTGGGGGTAGCAGCTCCTACTCCTCTTCCTGGGCCACTTTCCCCTTTGAAGCAGCCTGTGGGACATGTGAGCACTGTCTGTGTGCTCTTGGAGCGAGCTGGGCCTCCTGCCTAGACCCACTGCCCTGGCTGAGTCCCACAGGAGCAGTCCCTCCCAGGGTCTGCATGTCTGCCCCGAGGCACTCTGTGCCTGTCTGGGGTGGGAAAGCCCCTAAGGTCATGGGCTATCTCTCAGCATGAAACTCAGCAGAGGTTCCAGCAAGATAATGCAGTGAGACAAACAATAAAATGACTCATGATAAACAGCCATAACTTCTTAAAATGAGGTTACCATTTCCCTCCCCTTCCTTGCCTTCTCAAAATAATAAATGCACTCATTTTCCCTGCCTTTTGGGGTTTTTCAGTGTGTTCTGGCAGCAAAGTACCCTGAGTCGTAAGCAGAAACAGACTAATATTAATGGCAAATGTGTACAATTAAGCTGTGAATGTTACCCACCTCTAAGAGATAGACTCTCAAGATGTGCAGAAGCTGGAATTAATCCAAAATTGCTGCTGATACTCTGAATTTAGCATGACTCCTATCTTCTTCCAGGAGCATAAAAAAACCCATAATGTTATCATTGAAAAACTTGATCTATAGCTGGTTTTAAATACTTTCACACTCTGGCAAGAAAGAATTGAAAACCACCCTGAATCTCACGGCGAATGTGCTTTGGCTTAAATCTTCTTTTTCACCTAAGTGATGAACCATTGCTGGGTACATTTCATTAGCAGATAGTAACAATACTCCACATTCTCTAAAGGACCAGTAAGGTGCTGCCTAAAATTGCAAAAGTTTTATTTAAAACTATTGTGTGCCCATAGAATAAGCATAATTTTAAAAATATTTAAATATATTTTTAAAAAATCTAATGAATGACATTTATGAAAACATTTTCATTAGGTTAAAATCCTGCCAGAGCCAGTGGTGTAGCAAGACAAGGCATGCTTTGCCAGAAATTCCCATCTCAGGTGTTGTCATGTGTTAAATTGTCCTCTGGTATAGAGACAACATAAGATGATCCCTTGCCACTATGCCATCACTCCTGTGCCACAACTTGACAGTTGGAGCTGTCTGTGGGATGTCCTTCTGGTTGTGACCACTGACATGTTCCCAAACAAAAATAAACTGTTTTGGGAGCAGATGGAGATCAGGGAAAGTTGTGTGTTGGTGAGCTGCACCCTGAGGACAAGTGGGTGTGATGGATGAGGGAGAGTGGGACAGGAACGTAAGGCATTTTTGCCATTGCAGGAGACCTTCCTCATCTGTCAGCAGCTGCCAGTACTCAGTGTTGCAGGGGAAGCAAAGAAAGATATGATGAACAAACTGGGGCAACAACATGCTGTGACACCACAGCACGTGTCACTCTGGAAAACATTTCTGCCACAAGTGTCAGCCTGCTTGCACCCTGAGCCAACACAGCTGGTTGTCCTTTCAGATGGTCCAACTTTTCCCCACCATTGTTGCTTATGGCGTTGAAGGAACTGAGATTTATTTCTCCGACACTGTTCTTTCCCCCTTGCCTTGCCCTCCTTGTCCCTCCGAGGCTCTCAGGTGTCAGGGGAGCCTTAAATACCTGCGAGAAGCCAGCCTGCAGAGCCATCTGCATGTTCCCCCCTTGAGTTCTTGGCCAGAGGAGACTGAGTTCTGACTGGGGTCTGCTGATGTGTTACACAGAGCAAAAACGTAGTCCCAAATGTGAGATCATCCTACCTCAGTCAGAAGCTTTCGCTGCTCAGCTGATATAATTTTGTAGCTGAAAATATTATTAGTGGTAATAAATTTGTTCACCCTTGTGGAAATCCAGCCAGTGAACCTTTACTCTCCTTTGCTATGGGATGGAAAAGGATGGGGAAGGGCTAGAGTCCTAAAAAAAATACTGTACCAGAGAGCTGTAGAAAGCAGAACTCACCAGTCATGTGAGAAGAATGTTCGCTGTTATCCCATGGGGGTGATGTAAGAAACACCATTTGAGAGGATTCAAGCAGAAATAAACACACACACACACAAAGGTTCCATTGCCAATCTCATGAAAAATTAATACCAGGCAACCAGGCAGTGGCTCCTTTGTGCACCACATCTCTGTAAAAGTGAGATCAAACTTGGTCCTTACCAGGGAAACGCAGGACAGCTGATTAGGTCTAAATCTTAGGCAGACTTGCACAGAATAGTGAGTTGTAGGAGATAAATAGCAAAAAGCCTGCATAATTCTGCAGGCTGACTTGTGCTGTTTCCTTCACAGGTGACATTTGCAGGGCACCCATTGAAGTGTGTTTTTTTGGAGTGGAACAGCGCAGCACTAAATATGAGGGACTTGGATCTGTGTATTCTCTAGGGTTTGTGTTTTGCTAAAGGAAGATGAGTATGAATGCAAAGTGTTCTGGCTTTGAATTTCTTCTCCATGCTCAGGTCCCTCTGACACATTCACATTCACATTTGTGACAAGTGAACTTGCATGTGAGGAAAAGTGAAGAAGATCCTCCAGAGTGATACTTTTACTATGGTAATAGGAAAATATTTAAATACTCAACTAGTATAGAAATTATAATCATGCTGTGCAACTTTACAGCCAGGAATAGATCTGCACTTCAGAAGCAGACCCGGTCTTCACAGCAGTGGTGGCTTTTGTAAAATGAGGTGGTTGCTTCTGTGCATGGCAGAAGGACACAGGCTTTCCTGCACCTCCCTGGCCATACAAGACCATGGGCTACGTGTGGGAGCTTCCTGCAGGCCCATTGATCCTGCTGGGCTGCAGTGCTGTCAGAAAAACCTCTCTGCCTCCTCCCCTTCTGCACTTCTCCTTAGTGAATCTTTTTGGGAGAGGTCGTGGGTCCTGGCCACGCACTGGCAGCTGGGAGGAAGAGGAACACTGATGAGCCCTGCCAGTGAGCTGTCAAAGCAGCCACAGGAGCACGTGCTCACACCTCACTTTGAAGAGGGCGATCTTAATTATACACATGGCTGCTGCTTTTAGCCATATTTTCTTGTTGGGTTCTGGTTTTGCTTATTTGTATTTTTTTTTGTTTTGGTTTTTTTTTTTTTTTGGTTGGTTTTTGTTTGTTTGTTTGGTTGGTTTTTTTCTTCTGAAAGGAGAAAAGAAAGAGAAGTGTGAGTTTGCAAGGCATGTGGAATACCCAGCATGTGGAGGGTGAAGATGGTTTGTTTCTGATGAAAAGTCTTTTGTTCGGCAAATTGCAGGCTACCATGCCATTGGGCTGATGCAAACTCTATCCTTCCAGTAAAACATGCTTGGACAGTTTTGTCCAGATCTGTTGAAAGGAAACATTTTGTTGCCAAGAAGTGTTATCTATTTCTCATCATTACAAGAGAGACTTTTTTTGGTAGACTAGGATTTTTTACTTTGCTGATGTTGAAACTTCTGCACTGCATAAAGATGGGATGAATTAAGGATCTGCTGTTGTCAGTGGATGCCTTTTGAAGCTGGAATCAGAGCACCAGTTACTCAGATATACAGAGTGTCTCAGCAAAGAACAGTTCTCATTGCCTCTGGTTATTAGATATCTCGGTGAGCTGATGTGTCTTCTTTTAATAGCACCATTGTTGTGATGCTCCACTTTCTAAACTGGGGAAAGTTAAAAATGTATGCAAGAAAATGGAGGTTGTAGTATTTCGTTTGGGGAGCAATCTCCCTTCTTTGATTAACAAATACCTGCTGAAGGAACTAGTGACATTTCCAAATGAAATGTGAAAGTTGCTTAATTGAACTACATCCCAAATCTATGTGACCCTCCATATATTTTCAGTCCATAGCCAGCACCAAATGCTCCAGCGAGGGGATAAATAGCTTTGGGGAAGACAGGCATCTTAGCCAGCAATTAAAAGCTGGCTAAAACCTAAAACACCTATGTTTTAACTTTTACCTCTTATTTGTAGTAGAAATGTTAATTAATTCTCCTAACTCATCTGAATGTCTGATTGCAGATCAGGAAAAACATGAACTGTGGTGAATTTTTCTGTCACCAGAAAACATATAGTTTGTGGAAAGCTGTGAGCCCTTGGCACTCCCTTTGAGAGGAGAGGCTTCATAAGAAACTCCTAAAACCTACAGCCACGACTTGGGATACCCCCCAGCATGCTTTGCGCCTTTATGGTAATACCTTGTATCCAGTTGGCTAGTTGGTTCCTACCCCACCCCTACCTTTTCCCATAAAAACCACTGCGTTTGCCCAGGAAGGACAGGGAGCTCTCGCCCTTGGGCTCCGTTTCGCAGAGGCTGCCAGAACAACAAACCTACCTCCGTGGAACAGCCATACGGTCTCCTCGTCTCTCTCTGTCCCGAGTCGGCGTGAGGGTGATTCGAAAAGAGCTGAAATCACTAAGAGCTGATATCACTGCGAATCACCCGTTGCCTGGGGAGACAGCCTTAGCCCCTGTAGGAGTCGCTCTCTGCAGGGCACTCCTTAGGGCCGAGGCGTGTTGGTGCTGACCAGCACTGGCCACCCCTCGGCAATAGTTGTTCTTGGACAGGAATATAGCTTTCCTATTCCAAGGATGTTAGGGTGAATTCCTCCTTACTTCCCTGAGAGCAAGATTATCTACTACAGAAAATTCTGGATGCTCATAGACAGAATAGTCCTAAAAAATGTAATTTCCCATGGGAGAAATGTGTAAATGTTACTTTCCCAAGTAGGGATATTCTAAAATCTATCCAAGAGCAGGTCAGACTGCAAGTCTGTGATTACCTCTGCAGTGCCAAACCTGTTAATCCTTCTGCAGCCTTATTCCAGCAGTCCAGATTGAGAAAACCAATATCTTTAGAGAGTTAAAAAATCCCTTTTGTCTTAATATTTCTTTCCTTCTCTTGGATGTGAAAGGTCCTCCCCAAATCAAGTAAAAGGCAATTCTGCTCTCTTTCAGTGAGCTGGTCTAGGCAGGGAAATTGCTGGTGCATCTCTGAAGGAAGGCTACAAGCATCTGTGTAATGAAAGCAGTTCAGTGAAGGATTCATTCCCTGTGCACTGAAATAGGCCATTAGTAGGCTCTGCTGCAGTGATACAACAACATATGTGTAACCTGTCAAATTATTTTGGACAAGTGACACTATTGTTCCAGGCTGCTGTTGCTGTCTTATGAGTCTGAATATTTTCTATTCTACTATTCTTCACTGCCTTGTTTATTTGGACATCTCACATGGGCTGGGGTCACTTTTAGCATGCAGTTTTTGCCCTAACAGAAAAGTTATTAACTGCAACAAAACCCAATGTGAGGCTTCAGTGGGTTGAAAATTTTGCTTTTAAACAAGTTTATTGCATTGAGGATGCATTCTCATCATGGGGTTAAATGAGCATACTATTGTGCTGACCAAATTCGGCATGTGTGCTAAAACCAGTTCTAATAAGTTGTTCTTCTCTGAAAGACAAAGTGCTCTCTTCCATACCTAACAAAACAAATGATGGCCCTTTCTTGTGTAAGGAGACAAGACAGCTATTGTCATATCTAAAGCTGGAATAATAATTACTTGTTGCAGTAGGAATGTCAAAGATCTTGCCTGGCTATGTCCATTTGGCATAGAACACCTTTGTTTATGCCAGGCTCAGAGAAATGACTGAACTCATGTCTTTTGAATGAACATTTTGCTCACCAGAATTTTCCTAGGGTAGCATAAATCGTCCAGAAGATAGTAACGTGATGCTGAGATAAAAGTCATCATGTAATAAAACTATTGTCTGTCTGGAATTTTCTTGTCAATGTAGTTGATGAAATCCTAGCACTGATACTGCTTTTGGCAGCTAATGTTGTCTTCTCCGACTTTGAGGCATTTGACTCCTCATGTGACAGGTGATCTTAGCAAAAAGCTTTTTACTGATATGATACTCACTTGATAAAATCACACTTTGTGATCAAATTCTTCGTTTTATTCAAAAATGCTATTTTTATTCTCAGTGCCAAACTGGTTCTGGGAATTTTGAATCCAACTAAGTTACTCAACTAAGACAACTAACTTACTCTTCAGCTATAGGTTTAGACACTTGGTGGTTTCTAACTTTGTTTTTGGGCAGTTTGTGGTGAATAAAGGTTTGAGTGTCATCCTCATGCAATTCTGTTGGCCTCTGAACCTAACTTTGATGCTCTTGAAAGATAAATCAGTGACTAGGTCAGATTTCTTCCTGATAAACACACAAATCCCTCAAGAAAGACATTACCTGGATATGTAGAGACTAGGTGGCCTAGTCTCAGTGATGCTTTGGGCTGCTGGCACCATGAACATGAAATTCCCAAACTTGACCCTGACTGGTTATGCACTTTGCTAATGGTTCTGTAGTAGTTGCCTGCTCCTGAGACAGTCAGGAAATCTCTTTGCAAGGATGAAACCAGCCCACATAGGCTTTGGGGTAAGAGGAATGGGGGTAAAATTTAAAGAATATGCAAAGAAAGTATCCTTTCTCCTGATGTCATTTTGTTCTAAGTAGAAACAGATGTCTGGGTAAAGACTGTCTATTTTAAATCTTGCAAACAGGAATTTTACTTTGAACTTTTCAGGAAAAAGCAGAGAGCCACTGATAGTTTTTACAACGAGAAAAACTTGTTTTTTAGTCTCAGATCCCCAAAGCCATAACACATTAATAACTGGGAATCACTGTTATTGCAGAACCTTAGTTCTGCAGGAGAGAGATTTGTGCAGGCAGCAGGGAATCTCCACTGTTGTGTAAACTTAGCTGCCCTAGCTGTCCCCCTTGGCCTTGGATGTGGGTGGTGAGTGATGTTCTGTAGCTGAGGAGTTAAATGCTAAATTGCAATAACAAAGTCTATTGGCCATGGGTTTCTGTACTTCAGGCTGTCTGATGCCACGTCAACTGTAAAGACATTGCAAGCCCTAGAGGTCTCACTGGCAGGTCTATGCTGCTCCATGGGGAAGAGTTTCTTGGGAAAATCAGAGGGAAGCATGGTGAGCTCAAGCATTGCAAATGACCAGTGGTCTTGAGCCTTGTATGTTGTAGGCAGCAAGGGGCAACCATGTCGACTGTGGCTCTCTTAGTGACAACCAAAGCCTACAGAAGCTGTTCTCTCACCTGCTTCAGACTGGTGATTTCATCTCTCCTTTCTGAGGTTTGCTCATTTCCTCAGGCCTCAACTCTTTGTAGCCAGATCTCTGGAGTGTTTTTACACTATGTTAGGATGCTTTTCAAATGTCTCTCTTCCCCCAAACCAAAAGTGTCCAATTATCCTAGGAGGAAAGCCTCTCTAAACATACCGATCAAGACAAATCTATCATAAAGAAGAATAAATCTCAAGTATGATGGTTACACACACCCTTGGGTAGAATAAACTTCTTTATTATTAGGTTGTGTTTCAAATGATGGGGTTAGAATTCATGACTAGCCACTAAATAATTTGGTTTCCGGAAGCTTCTCTGGATTAGGACACAGTAATTCTAGTAGCTGTATATTATGTAATGTAAATACTGAAAAGCCAGCCCCACAGGATGGAAAGTACCCCATGAGTTTATTGTGGCTTTTATCCCTTTTGTATTTGTTTTTCCTTTTGCTCCTTAGAAGTACATGGAGTTCCTTTTGTTACTGAACTGAAAGCAGAGAGTGATTGTGGTATTCTTTCAGATGTTGGGAGATAGAGTTAAGGTCTGTAAGGGGCCGTTTTCTTCTTCCTTGGTGCAGCCACCACTTCACATTTCTGTCCAAGCAAAATGGAAAATGCACCACAGACTATTCTGAAATCTGAAAAAGATTTTTTTCCTCCCAGTAACTGCAGTTTTATTAAAAGATCAGTTTACATGCTGCTACATTTATTAGTACTTTGACTCCTAGCCCCATAAAACTACATGAAAAATCATGGCAGTCAGACCACAAGCACATCTACCTTCTGAAAAAGTAGAGCTATGCTTGGGTATGTGGAAATTGTTTGGCAACACATAAGAAGGCCAGAAACTGCCATTGTGCAAGCTGATGGTTTTCTTGGCATATACGTGCCCTCCAGCCAGGATGGTTTTATGGTATAGTCTTGAGCAGTGATTCAGTGTGGGAATTCTTCATGACGTTATTTATAGCTTTATGTCTCTGCCTTTCTGCAAACCACATCCACAGAGCTCCAGTCTGGAACCCCAAAGCAAAGATCACACATTGAGGACCACCTGAGAAAAGTCTGGCTTGAAAGTCTAGATGTGTCCCTCGGGCACACTGGGGAAACAAAGAGATAGAGTCTGGCTCATGGCATCATTCATTCACCTTAGCCATGAGCTCACTGTCTCCTGACATCTCCTGACTATAAAAAAGGCAGGCACAATCCCCTACTGACAATTCTCCTACTGCACCCTCTTGACTTCTCTCAAAGGAGAATATCTATTCATTTGAGAGCATGTGGTGAATTAGAAGACAGTTTATTATTATCCAACAGTTCCTAATTTTGGAGAGCTCAGAGCTGGATCTGCAGTATAAAACAGGTTTTAGATTACATATTAATAAAGTAATGTAAGGTTTGTGCATGCATGCACATGCATTTACACATTCAGTTTCTTAAATTTTTAAATAATCTAATTGAAGACCAGAACATGGACACATGTACATAGTCACCATTTGGCATGTATCTCTGTCACTTGCCACAGGCTCCATCCTCAGTAAATCTCCACAAACACCTGTCCCAGTCTGATACTAGCTTCTCCCATCTTCTCAGTGCTGCTGTTCAGGCCTGCCCATTCCCATTTTCCCATCATAACTTTCCAGGGCAGCCACAGCGGGTATAGGTGTTTCCACTGCTTTTGTCTCCCATTGCCTCACTGTATCATCTATCAGCACCATTTTCAGTCTTACTTTCCTTCATTCAGCTCTTCTGCTAATTTAATTCCTTTCCGTTCATCCTCCCTCCAGAGCAGGCACCTATAACATGGTCCTCACACCGTTCTTAGCTGTGTTTCCATGTCCTTTTCTGACACTTCTGCAGTCCTCTTGCTCCTCAGATCCATCCTCCTTGCAACCTCGGCCTATATAATGGCCTAAAGAGAATCCTTAGTGAAAAATTAAACAGTGTAGGAATTATGGATGTGCCTGAGCTCAGTGAGGAGCTCTGTGGAGCTGTGCCTGCATCACTAGATGGCACTGCAGAATAGCTTGGCAGCTGCTCCTGGGGGCTTTCATAGAGAGAAAGATCCAGATCTTTCATAGAGAGAAAGCTTTGCCTGTGGTGGGGCAGGATCCAGTTGAATCCACAAAAGGGTCTGTGTGGAGTCTGAGTAGCTTAAACATTTTCTCTGCATGGACCGAGGTGTGCCTTGGAGCAGAGAGGAGGTTTCTATCATCCCAAACAGAAATTGGAAAGAGATATTTCCAAAAGGTTTTCCAGCTTTGAGATCTGACAACCCTGAAAGAGGACAAACTGAAGCATCTGAGGGTGTTTGGGGCCAAGAAAGGTGCTGAGAACCCTGATAATAATCTCTGCCTTCTGGCTACAGGAAATATTGGGCACTATGGGCTCTTACAAGCCCTTATTACATGTCTTGTAATTCCAAATTCTCCTAGTGAGTGGTCAGTGTGCCAAGGACTCCTCCCAGATTTTCTTTGTGAAACACAGAATGAATTCAACTTAGAAGGGAAAGAGCTGGAGAGATGACATATGTGTAGACTGAAATGGAGCCATCAAATAGGAAATACCTTTCCCCAGGGACTAAAAGGGAGCACAAAGTATTTCCCCCTCGAAATACACAACTGAAGGCATTGCATTTGCAGCGTCTGAGTCCTTAGCAGGTGAAAAAAACTGTGAGGCTTCACAGGATCCAGACAGAGGAACAAGGGAGACAATGGGGAGAGGTCAATTTTTTTCTTATTGATCCTTTCTTGGAGACCCAGGAACGAGCATCAGCTTCCTCCTTGGTGGCCTGATCATCCTGTGCATCTATCAGTATGCTGCAAAGCTGCTACAAAAAACTGCATTTCTTCTCCCATGGTCAAGGTCATGTTTTGGCTCCATGGCTGTGAATCCACTGCCATTCTCAGTCCAAACACACAGAGCACTACATAAAGCAACCCATATTTAGTGGCAGTGGGGGGCAGCTGATACCATGGCCTAACAGTACTTGAAGTGACCTGCATCAACACAGCCTGTGAGTTGGGCTGGTTTCAGGCAGAGGAGGTGGCTTCACCAGCAGTAGGAACTAGGTGGGTGTTGCCCTGGAATAAAGCACTCTCTGTGTCCCATTTTTTCCTGCTGGTTGGGAGTCCTCACATAGCAGCTTTGCTTAGGGACCCTCTCAGATGCCCTCTCTTGCAGACAGTGCCCTGGAGAGAAGAACACAGTAAATTAACTTCCCCTAGTGCTACAGTAAAGCTAACATCAGCTTCTTTTCAGAAAGGAAAGGATAGATTTTTTCCCCTCAACTGTAGTCATGTTAAAGCACCAGGAGCTAGAAACTTCATCTGGTCTTTAGTCTTAATAATGCTGTGAACAAACACATTGTGCTAGTAAAGACCTTCCCAGATGCAGAATTACCAGGAAGCATACCTGGCTTGGGGAGTGAGCACTGGTTCTCCAAACCTTGTTCCCATCTCTGTAGGCATTGCAGCTATGTCCTTCAGGGGGAGGAGTCAGTGGGAAGTGGTTCCTTCTTGCTCCTTTGTCTCTTGTCTAGCAGCTGCTGTTGGGCTGTTTGTTGGCCCTGACAAGCCCTGCCTAGGCTGTGTGTTGTTGGTGTACTGCCATGGGAGCCCCTGGCAGGAGGGAGGGGCATCTTGTGTGTGATGCTCTGCTGTAGATTGTTGCTTCATGACCTCCAATCCCAGACATGCACATGTCCTGCTTTTCCTTGGTTCTAGTTAAGCTTCCCCAAAATGACATCAATGGCCTAAAAACCTTGAACTTCAAAAAAATCCCCTTGGGTTTGATTTACTGCCATTTTGTCTTTTGGAATTAAAGTTTTAACTACATCAAATTCTTCAACTTTTCTCTGCAGCTATTAGGGTGAGAAAATTTGTGGGAAAAATAAATTCACACCCTCTGTCTGTAAGGCTTGAAATAAGCACCAACATTTGTGACACGAAAGAAAAGTTCCTTGACTCAGAATAAAAGGCTAAGATCTGGTAGAGCTGTCTGCTTGTCACAGCAGCATATGGCTGTTTTCATTCTAGAGCAAGGATCCTGGTGCCCTGCAAGCTCAGTCTAAGCATACCCAAAGCTGTGTAGATTGTCTGATGCTAAAACATCATTTTATGCTATGGATAGATCAGCTGGTTTGTTGTGGGACCCAGAACATTGCTGACCCTTTGTAGTGTGGCCAGAGAGTGTGTGCCTGAGGTATGGAACAATTGAAGAGTCTCAGAGTGATGCAGATAAGACTGCTCTGGGGTTGCTCCGTTTTGTCAAAATCCATTACCTTAGACCAAAATATACATTAATTTATCAGCTTTACTTTTTATTTCCCCATGGGTCATAAATTTTCTAAGATTATTTGAGGTAGTGTTGTCTGTACAACATAATAGCACACTCTGGGGAGTTGCTGCTTGATTTCCCCTTGAGGATTAAACCAATCTAGCAGCACTTAAGCTGCTACAGTAGCATGATTTACTTTGTGTGCTCCTGTTCTTGAAGAGGCACAGTGGAACAGGAAGCAGATAAACCTCACTAGCTTGGGTGGTTGAGCTAGAACATTACTACCTGATTGCCCAAGCATAGCTCTGTCTTGAATGTTGCAGCTGATTTCATGGGGTAGGTAATTTTTAACCTAAGCAGAGCCTTCATGGAAGACAATGCACTTTTAGGTGCCATACAAAACCAACTGAGGACCAGGGAAGACATATCAGCCAGCAGACGGAAAAATATTTTCTTTGTTTTCCCTGAGAAAAGTCAAGATGACTTATATGATGCTCTCTCTGTAAGTGTACAGCTAGGGTGCTTTCTATAGAAACCTGCAGAGAACACCAGGTGTTCACAGCTTCTGAAGAAACTATTTTATTTCCTTCTTTCACACTGCCAGAATTGTGCTAGGCATATACCACGCTGCCTCAAGATTAATGAGGTTCATACCAGATGTGCCTTCTTAGCACAGTAACCTCCAGTTATTTCTCAGGGGTGAAATGAATACTTTTGGAATAAAAGAGAATAAAAGTCTATTGAAAGACTAATTCAGTACTGAGAAACTCAGGTGTTCAGGGCAAAATAAAGGTACCTCCACATGAAGAAAGTTCTGGGTCAGCTGACCATCATCTATTGTTGTGAGTTTTTATGGTTTCTTGCCAAAAATTCACACAGGACTTGGGGCAGGTGTTAGCATTAAAAGAGTGTCCGATGATCTGAACTCCACCTAAGTGGCAGATGCACACCGGGCTTGTTAGCAGAAATTAAAATGGAACTGCTTCTAAAAGTGACAGAAAAACCAATTACTTAGGGCTTCACTACCTTGTTATAGTAATGCTCCATATATTATAGTAATATATGGAGTGTGACACAGGCTGTGGGCTCTCTTCTGTTCCCCTTTCTCACTGCTCAGGTTGTTTCTTTCCTTGCAGTGAATAAGGGGGTCACAACCCAGGCTGAGACTAGTCTTTTCCACTATGGAGCTTCAGGGATCAGACACAGCTCACGGCTTGTTTGTCTGCAGGTCAGGAGTGCAGCCCTGGCTCTTCAGCAGATGTGCTACTGGAGTTTTCTAGTGCAAGCAGAGTCCCTGTCTGCCAATGCAATGTAGTGTCAGCCTGTGAACAGCCATGCATTTCTTACTTACTTTCCAGATACTCCTTGCAAATGGTTTCAATTAGTCTAGAGGGGTCTAGTAGTTTTCCTGCTAGACTTCCAGTATGTACTGGGTGTGCTTCTGAGAACAGCCAGCCCTGAACAGCTACATGTTTTGCAGATACATACAAAAAAGAACAAGAAGTAAGCTTGGTGTTCCATGGGTTAGAAACAAAGAGGAGCACTCCACCTCCTGAGGTGCCTGACTCATGCTTTCACAGCTGGGAATCCTTTATTTTTTTTCCCTGCCTCTTTTGTATCAATGAAAGATCCCTCCTGCCTGTTAGGGAAAGGCTCAGGCTGAAACTGGTCCCCACCTGATTTTCCTTACCAGCTAAGCCAGCTAGATCCATCCTGGTCTGGGCTAGCATGCACAGTTTGACTTTGCAGGGAGTTCAGATTTCAGTGTAAGCACAAGATCTGTTTTAAGGTGGTAAGGCAGAGACATAGAGTTCTCTCCCAAGTGTGCTGAATATCAAGATGTTTCTATTCATACTGCTTACACTGTATGTGTGCTCTTTACAGTAAGCCCTGGTTGTGTACACCGACACAGATCTAGTGATGACTTTGCTTATTAATGAGTAATACAGATTTTCTCTTTATAGTGGCAATCATTTACTGCCTCTTTAAGTTTTTGTGGTTTCTTTTTTTAAGGTACTTAAGAATTCCTTCATGTCTAGTTTGTCAGTCTATGGGGACACGCTTGACTCACACACTGTAATCAGAAAGCATGGCTGGGAGGGATGGGCTCACAGGTGACAACTGGCAATGGATACTGGAGTTTGCAGGCTGCACAGGAAACAGACCTTTTTACTTCAGGGCAGCAGGAGAGAGTAGGCAGACAGTCTCGGAACCCATGTGTCAAGTCCCACATTCAATTTGTTGTGCTGAGGTCAGGGAGTGATTTGTTGTTGCATATGAGATCATTATATCAACAGGACAAGGAGGTAATGAAATGCAAAACAAAATTCCCCATCCTAGGAATCTTATCACTTAGCTCACAAGCCAGACCTCATGGAGTCTCCAGAAGGGGAAGCAGCTATACTGGCAGAAAAGAGCCTGTGTTCTTACATACCATTTTTATTTTCAAACATAAATAGGCTGCAGAAGAATGAAAGCAATCAGTTTCACTGCTGTGACCAGTTTCAACGCACGAACTTAATGCTGTC
This sequence comes from Pomatostomus ruficeps, assembly GCA_013400735.1. Taxonomy (NCBI): domain Eukaryota; kingdom Metazoa; phylum Chordata; class Aves; order Passeriformes; family Timaliidae; genus Pomatostomus; species Pomatostomus ruficeps. The sequence goes on along the minus strand of VYZT01008179.1, from coordinate 4,777 downwards.
TGCATCCAGCAGCCGTCATTCAGCTGCAGTGCTTTTGAGCAGGACTAGCAGAAATCACCCTCTGTACCCAGGGACCCCAAGTCAGGGCTCCTCCTCCAGAACTGTTTGTGGAAAGCTGGAAGCTCTGCTCTCTGCGGCTGCCGGAAAGCCAGGTCTGAAATACAGCAATTCACTTTGGTAGCACTTACCTACTGCACCAAAGCAGGGTCCCAGACAGCAATTGTAGCTTTCCCAAGTAGTAAATGTTCTGGAGCAGTTGTGTTGGAAAGGAGTCTGTTTTTCACCCTGCCTGTGTCACCCTTTTGGAGTCTACATTCTCCACTAAATACTAGTGAAGCAGAGTCTTCACCCACAGCACTGCAGCACACTGTTAATCACTGCACTGATCTAAATAGACATGTGCTGGTAAGATGAATCCAATTCTTCTTTTATTTCTCCAAAACAAGATACCAAAAATATCTGCAGTGATATTCACCTTCACCTCAAGTTACACCTCTCTCAGTACAAGCAGTACAAGCAGAATTTTGTCTGATAGTGCTCAGAGCATCAGGATAAGTTTAACCAAGTTAGTGCTTGATTTTGTGCCCTTCTAAGAGGGCACAGAGGTGCAACACCATGCCAGGAACACCCTTGTTTCCCTATCACAACTCCAGCCAGGCAGGGGAGAGGATCTGGCAAGAGGCACAGCACAGGTTACAGCTGCAAGGACAACGCAGCCCTCGTGCTGGTGGGAATACCTCTCTGTCACACCGGTTCCACCAGCAGGGTGGAGGAGAAGGGTGAGGGGAAATTTCTTGTGCTGCTTCCAGCACTTGCTAATATGCATCTCTGCAGGAATGGGGCAGAGTCTGACCCCCAATAAATAGGTTCCTTGGGGATGAAAGGTGCTGTAAAAGTGAGACAGAAAGTACGCAATAATTTGTTGCTCTCTTTTTCCCCTTCCCTTGATCCTTTGTGGATTTGGCTGGTTGGATCTGTTCTGTTACTGTGTCAGGATTCAGAGAGCAAGCAGCAATGAATTTCTCACTGCTACTGCTCCAGTCCTAATAGCAAACAGCTGAGTGAAGAATGAAGTCCCGGCTGAAAAACAAACAGAGCTTTCCCTCCCCTTGCCTCGGCTGTTGCTGGAGCAGCAGCAGCTTCAGTGTTATTGTAAGCCCCTGGTGTTAGATGCCAGTTCTGGAGCTGTAAGTGTGGTTATATTTAGCCTGTTGCCACTCTATTGTTGGGGAATGGCCCAGACTATACTGCCTTTTTCTGGATAGGTAGAGCCCGAATTTCAAGCCAGGATTAGTCAAATTCATTTTTAAGGTAGTTTCCCACATCCCATTTTACCAAGCAGAAAAAATGTGGTGCAGAGAAAACAAAGCAGAATTTGATTGAAAGTGTATTTGCCTTATTTTGGACTCTTTTTTCATAACTGGTAATTTTCTGAAGAGGTGAAGACAATTTTTTTTGAAGCAGTCAAATGTTTTAGCATGATTTACCTTATTTGAGCAGAGTGAAAGTTGGCAGATTTGCTTTTAACTCTCGGCCTCATCAGCTTCTTCGTTTGCTCCACAGTAGTTGAAGTTATGCCAGCATTTCCATTATAACATTCCCCTCTCTTCTCATTTTCAGGGGTTTCATACTTGGCTGTAAAATTTTTCTCCAGGATAAAATTTTGGCACCCGAAGTCCCAGTCCAGGTGTGACTTCTTAAAATCATCATGAACCAAACCCTGAAATTAGTTTCTACTTAGTCTTTAGTCACTGGCATACAGTTGTATGTTCACTTCAGGAGAGCCCAACAAGAGAAATTATAGGGTCCAGATTAAAGGAAGATTGTTTTCCTTAATAGAAAGCTAACTAGAATAAATATACAAATATTTGTGAGATATACAGCTGTTGAACTGAGGTTGTACAATCACCTAGATTTTCTAAAGGGCTCAAGGAGATACTATTTTCTTGCTTTCCACAGACCTCATAGCAATGTTGGGTAGCTTTACACAAAGTGAATGTCCTGCTTCATGATTTTCACAGTTCTTGGCAAAATGCAGGAGAGAAGGCTGCCCAGCAGCTTGGTTTCTGCAGTTCTTCATGCTGTTTCCACAAGGCCAACCTGGGCTACAACCTGTATTTCACAGCCCACCTGGTGGTGCATGCCTGTCTGGAGGCTGGGACGGAGCACTGTGTCCCTGGTCTCCTCATATTATCTCTTGCCACTGAAACAAGTAGCACCTCTCTCAGAGAGGTCACAAGCCTGGGGTGATCCCTGTTGAACTCAGCCACCCCCACAGGGCATAATGCCGTCCCATTTCAAGGCTCTTGTGGATATCTGTGGAGAGGGACCACAGTGTAAGTACCTAAGGGCTAGGTCCTTCAGAGGAATTAATGATCATATAGAGATGCATAACAGCCTGCAATGCATGACTCCAGTCCCAGCAGGAGCTGGACTTCTACTGTTGTTCAAAACAGAGAAATAGCAATTTCTTTTTTTATACTCTCACGAAAAGAATGGGTCCTCATATCCAACCCAGAGAGAAGCACTCTTGTGTCTTGCAAAGTATCCAGGAGTCATCCTGAAAGAAACCTCTCTTGACCAGCTTACAATGCTCTGAAACCAGGTACTCTGAGACTGGGAGTTAGAGCTGGTTTGCTCAACACTTGGGCAGACTCAGGAAAAGACAGGCAACATCAAGAAAAACCTGTGCTGACACTTCCATAGAAGATCTCTAACTTTCCTGAGTCTCCATCCTTGTAACATTTGATTCCAATTAGCATGAAAAGGCCACAGACTAGTCTGTCCTGCAAAACTGCCTTGCAAAATAAGACTGAGGTCTGCCTNTTGCAAAACTGCCTTGCAAAATAAGACTGAGGCCTGCCTGCCAAGGCAGATGGAGAAGTGACAAGGCAGCCTATCCTTCCAAAGGCAAAGAAAGAAAGAGAGAGAGAGAGTATCCAACATCTCTCTCATCCCAAAAATAAACCCTTCTTTAAAAAAAGTGTTTCAAAATTTGGGTTATTAGACCTTGTTAGAACAGCTGTCCCAGTCACCTATTCTTGTGCTTGTCTACAGAGACCTTTTCAGAGCCTCTGTCTATGTTAAATAACATAAGACTGTAAGGATGAATGTGCAGTGAAAAGCAAAAAAAATAAATGTAGTCATACTTTTCCTATATTTTCCCTAAATCCTTCTTATAGGCCCTAACAGCTTGCGGCTTTCAAACCTTCTCCTTGCAGATGGAGCGTTTGTATTCCATGATTATTGACAGCTTTTTCTTTCATTAGTTTGGTCAACTTTGAATTTGTGTAAACTTTGCAACTGTTCCACAGTATAATTAAACATTGTGTGAAAAAACATCACCCTTTCTTTGGTCTCACTGGACCATCAGTTAGAGTTCCTTGTAGTGGGAACAAGAATGAGCAGTTGCTCCCTGCTAGGCACTCCATGCCATGGTTTTTTCAACCAATGTGGTGTGTGTTCCTCCAGCTGGCTGAGGAGCAGCTGTGTGATTGTGCAGGTACTGTAAAGTCTCAGCCTAAATCACTGAGGCTGTGTACTTGCGTGTGTGGACATTGGAACTGAGGAGTAGGTGTTTGGAAGGCATCATCGCTGGCCTCTGCTTGGATGGGTAAACTTCCATTTATGAATTTCAGGGAGCTTCTGAAGAAACGTTATCTAGGATTAACTAACTCAAGGAAATCTTGTGTTGCAGTGCAGTGCTCAAAAATACTTCAAAATAACTAAGTGGCAATTCCAAAAATATTCCTGGTTTGAGAAGAGAAATGAAAAAGCCAGAGGTATAATTACAAGGGAGTGGTGAACAGCTAGGCCCTTGCTGCTTTCATTCTCCTATTCTACACGGTGGCTTTGGAATATATCAGAGGGACAAGTGTTAGTTGTCACAGCTCAAAAGAATGTTTGTCAAGCATCCTTCCCTGGGGATTCTAATTTCAAATAAAAAAGATTCTTTTGCTCTGCTAATCACTGTTGTGGTTATCTAACCCTTGTACTTTAAAGATGAGACAATTGCAATCATTCCTAGGCAATTTGGATCTATGTTCTCTATGTAAACATTTTATATCACCTGCTAACACTTTTCCATAACCTCATACTTTCCATAGTTGTGTCTTTCTTGTGCGGAAAAAGAAATCTCTTTCTCCACCCACACTACTACCACGTATACCAGCTGACATCAGACAGCAGCTGTTACTAGTTTCAGTGAAAAATATAATAAAAAACAAAATGTCTAATGAGGTATGCCAAAAAAAAGTGTTGTTCCAAATTACCCAGAGGTATGAGTATTGTTAGAAGGAAAACATCCTTTTCCAATCAGCTTTCTGTAAAATATTCATATGCCATCACTTTCTACTTATGACCATTTCTACTTATGGTGCTAGTCACTTGACTGGTCAGGTTGGGGAGAAAGCTGCAACAGAGGAAATTGAAAGGATTTGTGCCTGTTCTTTTTCTATATGGCACCTAGAAATTTTATGGAGTGCATGAAAAGAAAATGTTAACATGATATGTTCCACCTGACAGACCACACTGTAGACACAGAGAATTTAAAAATGTTTAAAAAATGTTATGAATAAGTGGATAAAATTCCAGGTTCCCAGTATTCATTTCAGAATATCTTTTACTTTTTTTTTTTTCGTAGCTTAACTTCTAAGTTTTCTTTTTTTTTTTCTCCAGGGGCAGTTATGTGAAGGTTAGTCTGCTGACACCTTTTTTTTCCATACTTATGGGTTTGCCTTCCTCTTTGAGATTTACAAATTCTTTGTCAAAAAATAAA
>VYZT01008140.1:0-14834 GCA_013400735.1 Pomatostomus ruficeps | reverse complement strand
ATTGACAAAAGAAATCATAAGAAAATATATTCTTAAAACAGTTCACAATTTTTGGCACAGGATAGACTCAAGACTGTTTCAAGATTGACATCTGAACTACTGGGAAACACTGAAAGCCAAAGTTAGAAGTGATGGCAGCTTTACTAAAGTGATGGAGGAGTAGATATACAGTAGGTAAACAAAAGGAGTCCCTTTGCCAAAAGCAAAGAATCTAGATTGATTCCACAATCTTCATGTCATAGCCTTGCATTACTTTGATTTACTACAGGTGATACTACCTGTGAGGTCACTGGTCCCAGCAGATGCTGGACAGCCCTGCATAACAGCTCTACTGCAGCCAGCCTTGCTTCACCCCACATACACTTCCCTTTCAGACTAAATATAACATAAGGGATCTCTGGCAAACCAAGCAAACTCTCTTTCCTAACCAGCCTCCTTCTTTCTCCCTCCCCATCCTACTGTATTTGGAACCCTTCTACACAGTAAGTTATAATGACATAACAACAATGTAATTTTACATACAAATTTTCAGGGATCAGCTAAACCCTGATAGCTCAGTTCTATAGCAGTATGACAGGGTATAGCCACAGAATATTGGAGGAAAATACCAGAATTTAGACAGTAAGTTCTCTAGAGAGAAGACTTGAGAATCTTGAAAAACTGGGGTTTGAATATATCACTGAATATACCTAGATGTAATTATAGCAATACTAACTGTCAAAAATATACATTTGAAAAAGAGGCCACTCAGTCACTGTTTTGTTTTTCATTGCATTTTAGTGGAAGACAGTTATTGTTTGGGCTTTTTTTTTGGAAGCCATTTACCTGTCTAACACTTTTTGGGACTGCAGGACTGCCCGGGGGTCTGCGGGGCAATTATCCAGAGCTGTGGTCAGATACACAGCTGCAGAAAAGCGGTTTTTCTTTGTCTATCTATTTACCCAGGTATTACCTCTGCAGTGGAGGAGCAGAGCGGTCAATGGCATCAAAGCAAGGCAGGAACAAAGAGGAGAGAACGTACTCTCTGATAGCAGCACCCAGATTCTCTTCGGGAGGATGCGGGCTACCAGAAAGACATGGGGAGGGGAATCGTTACACAGAGTTTTAAGGGGAAAGGAAAGGGGTTGTCACAGGGGAGGNGGGGAAAGGAAAGGGGTGGTCAGAAGGGAAGGGTCCAGGGGTCTCTTCAAATCACAGAGTGAAGTGGGGTGACAATTCTCCAATGAGTTCTGGGCAAACACAGAACATATTTGTATTAACCAATTAATGTAACAGAAAGGTAGAAGTTTCCAGCAACCGCTGAATAGTAAAACAATCTGATGAATATTAAAATAACAGAGGTGGAACAGGGTCTTTAATTGACAGGCCTTAAACGTGGCAGTTATGGGATTTCCCCCAAGCTCACTGCCATACCTGTCAGCGTTGTCACTAACATGGTTAAAAGTTCTTCAAATGGGTGACAAAAATGAAGGCAATCACCATGGACAGTATGGGATATTATGTCAATCCACAATGTCTGATACATGTGCATAACATGCAATTACAGTCAACTCTATCACTTGGAAAGCCACTTACATGTGAATAAACTCCCTTTTATTACTATTCTCCAAACTGCAGAGGAAATTAGAGAAAGGGTCTTCTCATCGTATCTCAACATACATAAAAATAATGAGAACATTGATTCATTGACTATATATTTTAACACTTGCTCATACAAGAATTGCAATACAGTAGGAGAAGATTTCATTATAAATAAAAATAACTGAACAACAAAGTCAAAATTATGAACAATGTAGTAGAAGTGCAAGATCTGCTCCATGACTCTTGCCATCTTAGGACAGAAACATCCTGTCCCTGTTTTAGTTTACATGGTCTTTCATCTCTCTGTTCTCCCTCCCATTATTTCTTGGGTTATCTTGTCATTCTGTTTACCTCACATGCACACAGATTTCTCCTTTCTCCCAAAGTTAGACAATGTTAATTTAGTTATTTTTTTATCATGCTAGTCATGTCTTATTGTTTTCAAAGAGCAAAGGAAGAAAAGAATTTTATAAAATGAGATTATTAGTATTATATAAAATGTGAGAATGCAGAACAATGGCAATAGTGGAGAGATTCTTATAAGCACCACAGTAAAATACCACTGCAGAAGCTTTTGTCTGTGAAAAGGCTGATGTGGCAACTGTATAATGTCACGCAACTGTTATTAGAGTCACATGTCACATTATGTCATAGAAATTACATTATGTCTGGATGAGTTTTAAATCAGACAGTACCCATGATCATTAATGAATTCTTTCAAAAGCACGTAAATCCAAGAAGCATTGCTTGCAAATCCCAGTATTTGTACTCATACTATGTCTTCAGTGATAACAAAATAAAAATTTTAATTTCAGTCATTTTTGGAGATTATTTTCTTTGTACTTAAAAAAGATTATATGAAATAATACTAGTGTACACATTATCTTAAGATGTAAGATATTGGGATCCTATGGTTTAAAATATTTTAGACTGAAACCTTTTTAAATATCAAAGTTTGGCTACTTCTCAATCACAGAATGATAGAAAGAGTTGTTGGAAGAGGCTGTGGATTTTTCAAATCTCTCCAAAGGCAATTTCAACTATGTTATGGGTGTCAGATTGTTATATAACCTGCTTTTAATATTTCCAGTGCTGGACATTTCATCATCATCAGTATACAATTATTCTTACATTCCTGAAGATGTCCTTTGCTACAAAATAAAGAATTTTATCTCATGGGGAACAGTTTGCTCCTCGGCTTTTTACTGGTAGGGGAAATTATCAAGCCCCAGTCTGAACACATTTCAGTTTTTCAATATGAAACTGAAATGACTGCAATGTGGAAATTCAGAATTTCATGTAGCAGGGCTAGAATGAAAGGAGCAGCCGCTAGTGGAGTGGCTAACATCCTTAGCAACCTGTGGTTGGAGAGCTGTGGTTTAAGCCCTAAAGAGATTGTTAGATTTAGTCTTACTTCCTCACATCTGAAACAGGTTACCTTGCAGCAGTCGTAGGATTATAAACAAAAATCAAGCTGTATTTTAAGAGTTCTTTGGAGAGCTTATGAGGTTTTATCACAGTTCTTCTAATAAGAATTGTGATAAAGAAGGAGTTTCTTAATGAGACTGGCTCATTCTATTCTGCAGTGGACTGGAAAACAATGTATCAGTATCCATCAAAGAGACAGTAGGAAAGGCAGTCCAAATTAGTAATTTCCTAATGAGCTGTTGATGGGGTCAGTGCCCTATATTCTTCCAAAGTGGCTGTGATCATAGCTCATGACTGTTGTCATGAGACTATTCAGAGACTAACAAAAGATGACAATACCAAAATTATTTAGTGAAATTATGAAAACTATTAGCAATAGCAAAGAGCTTTCTGATTTTATTGTCAGTATTCTTACTCTTATTTGTTGAATTCATTTTCATATCAACTAATTTAAGGTAAGGAAAGTACCTCTTTGATGAATATGTTTTTCAGAGAACTAGCACTGATTGGTACATTATTTCAAGCAAGACCTTTGAGCTGTCTTAGAGATTCTTCTTGTTCATAATTAGTTTTGTTAAAACACTTACAGTAGGCATGTAATCAAGACCTAGATGCAATGATTTGATGTTCTGTACTAATTGTTTTCCTTTACAGATTATTTCTTCTTGAGAAGCACCAGTATGAATTGGATGGACTTATTATCCCCACATTATGCTATAGTGTAGTATTTCAATATAGCACAATAACTGTTTTAAGAAAGGAAGTATTGATATCTCTCTTTTATTGATGATAAAACAAAGGCTTTATCGTAGGACTTGCAAAGAAATCTTCTGGAATAGATCAGCAAGAGAAATTATACCTGTTCTTATGACAAAATCTTTCAGAAAAATGCCTTCTCCCATGTTAATAGTAAGAGGGGTTTTCTCACTAGACCACTCATCAGTAGAATACTAATAGCAATAACTAGGTCCACTACATAGACAAAGGTCTGTTCTCAAAAGGAAAAACATACTTGGACTCTAATCAGTCTATGATCTTCTAGACTACATTCTCAGCCAGAAAAAAACACTATCCCTCTCAGTTGTCCAATGCAATTTGTTCCAGTTCTCCTATTCTGGAGAAGTGAAGGCTTTGAGGAAACCTAATTGCAGCCTTCCAGTACCTTAAGGGAGGTCTGAGTTAGCTATCTAGAATACTTGTATAGCCAGTGGAGAAAAAAAAAGCTCTTCTGCATTGAGAATCATCCAACCTGGTTTAGATTTAAGTATTTAATTGAAATAGATATCACTCTAACAGTAACTTTCCTTCAATTGGTAATAACAGAAGTCAAATTGCTTACTCCTACAAAAACGTGTAGCATAGTAGGTGAAATTTTATTATATTGCTATCTGACAGCTCAGTCAGGAGTAATTTGCCAAGGCAGAGCAAAGGGTCAGCAACTTACTTGTTTGCTGAAATAAAATCCAAGTTACTCTGTTAAAGTGCCAGCCGAGCTAAGGTTCATCATTGACTCTACAGCTCAGTACCTTCAATTTAAAAATTGCCACACAATGCACTTGACTATGCAGATATGCATATGTCATGTGTGCTTATCCTCAGAGAATCGGATGTTGGAGTGAGCAGTGGTAGGACTGGGCACAAGAGACAGGACCATCCCAAATGTCAAACAGCAGGCAGAAGCTCTGGAGTGCAGTCTGGAGGCTTTTTTGAGCTTGCACACTGACACACTGATACCAGCACCTCTTTACCGCTCCACACCACAGTCTTTTTGCTTTCCCTTTTGCTTGCAGTGCTTCAGTGGGATAGAGAGGCACTACATATTGCAGCAAGTGCTGTAAGGACACTTCTGGCCACTAAGGAGCCTGGATTAGGAGTTGGCTGAATCATTTTAATGTTTGCTCGATGTGATTTGACCCAATGTCGTGGTTTTGATCTTGGCTAAGTGCTAGGCACCCACGGCAGCCACTCACTCATTCCCTCCCCTGCCACAGCTGGGCCGAGGAGGGAAGGAGAGGGGGGAAAAAACCAAGGGAATTAACTCAGAGGTCTATGAGTTGAGATAAGGAACTGGGAGAAAACGCTCTAAGGACAAACTAGGCTCAGTTTTAAAGTTGCAAAGTGAAATTTATTACTACTTGAGTTAGAAGGAGGATATGAGAAATAAACTAAAAATTTAAAAGACACTCTTCTTTTCAATCCCCACCCCTCCCTCCCTCTCACTAACAGTGCAAGGGGGCAGCGTGTGGGGGTTCAGGTCAGTCTATTTCTAAGATCTTCTTTCCCTGCTTAGGGAGAGTTTTTTCTTCTGCTTCTGCCGTGGGGTCCCTCCCACGAAAGACAGTTCTCTGTGAACCTCTGTGGCATGGTTTTTGTTGTCCATGGAATGCAGTCCTCCAAGGACAAACTGCTCCAGCATGGAAGCAGGGGGCCCCTCTATCTCCAACCGGGTCTCCCACCTGGACTGCAGTTTCCTCCGACATCCACCCGCTCTAGCGTGGTCACCTCCTTCACAAACTGCGGGACTTTTATCTCAGTCTCTGTCTCTCACTGGGCTGCACCTGCTACGGCTTCTCTTGGCATCTACGGCTCCTGTGGCTTCTTCTGGCATCTATAGCTGCTGCGGCTTCCGACATCTCCCCGTTGTAATGTTAGCACCTCACCCTCGGACTGTGTGTGGCTCTGCATCCCTCATGGACCCCATGGACTGCAGGGGAGACACCCCGCCTCACCATGGGCTCACCACGGCCTGCAGAGGAATCTCAGCTCCCGAGCCTGGGGCCCCTCCTTTCCCTCCTTCTCCACTGACCTTAGTGTCTCTATGTCGTTTTCCCTCACATGTTCTCACATCCTCCTCCTTCTTTAACTAAAAGCAGCTGCGTGTGCATTTTGTTTTGATTTTTCTTTAGATATGTCATCACAGAAGCATAACAAACCTTTCTAATTGGCCCAAACATAGCCAGTGACATGTCCATCATCTTCAGAGCCATCAAAGATTGGCTCTGCTGGAAATGGTGAAGAATTCCAGAAACTTCTCACAAGAGCCATCTTTATGGCCCCCTCCCCTCTACTAAAACCACAACACCCAACAATGAGGTTATGGCACACTTTTCAGACTTCAAATTCTTACTCCTCTTCCATGTCTCTTCACTCACTTCCAGGCTGATAATTAAAAAATTCCAATGGCATCACTTAAAACCTGCGTGCTGCATATCTTAAGTCTTTTCTGTCCTTTCCTTTCCTTTCCTTTTCCTGTTGCTACTACACTGTACAAAAACAGCTAGAGAAGGCAGTCTATAACAAAACATACACCTGCAGAGTTCAGTTCCACTTGCAGCTTTTACCCAAATTGGTTTCCTATCTGTTACAGGGAGCTGCTGGGGTCTTTCATTTTCTCATGCCAGGAGACTATTCATGAAGTAATTCACATAGCTATTTTCAGACCCAGCTGACCCTTTTACCCTGCACAATGTGACTTTTCACCTAAAGGAGCTACACACAGCAAAGTACATCCCCAGAGTATTGGTATATGAACTGTTAGCTCTGCAGAATTCTTTTTAGCTATTAGATATGCAGACTGTTTTTACAAATGCAGTGATTGAGGTGACTAGGGTTTGCATGGTGTTTTCACCATGCAAATATAAACCATTCTTGGGTGATTTATGAAAAATATGTCATATAACAAGAAAAACTATCAAAACTGAGCCATTTAGTGAGTCTGAAAATTCCAATATCCCCTCTCTGCAAGTGGCCACTACCACATGCTTTAAGGGAAAGTCTAAGAAAAATTGAAGAAAAAGAATGACCTCTCCTCAGAAGAAATGCATTTTTTAAGTCTCACTCTTGGATGACTGCTTATGCTCAGAATCTGAAACTCTTTGTCAAAATAATAATAAAAAACCAGAATAGCCTATGGTTAATTTTGTGGATGGTCCCATGGCTCATGTAAATGTCTGATTCATTTAAAGTCAGCTACAGTCCCAACCTCTCTAATAGGCTGTGCCATTCCTCCTGAAGGAAGGAATTCCAGAGGTTAATTATATATTATAAATTATATCCCTTTTCTGTTTAGCTGAATGCTGCTTTCCCCCACCCCCACAACCTTTCCTCCTCTTCACTCTTTTGTACTCTATCACATCTCTCTCACTTCCTCTTTCTTATTCCTAGCATGTTTTCCCATCTTAGTTTTTGTTTTTATGGAAAACTACAACAAGAAGAAAAACTCTAAGGGCTGCATTTTCACTGTTTCTGGAGTTATGGATACAAAATACATCTTTGGTCAATGCAATCTTATAAAGTTTCATATAATGTATATTAAATCACATCCAGGCTGTGAAAATATTGCCATGGAGTTAATTCCTTTAATATTAAATTAATATTAAAACAGTAATGACAAAAGCCCTGAAATAGAATTTTCTGGATCAATAAATTCATAAATTATGAGAAGACCTCTTTTCCAAACAATGCACAATGAAGTGGTCAGAGATACATCTGGCAGAATCCCTAATGAGTATTTCGTTCCCATCTACTAAATACCAAACAAATTTTCACTGTTCAGTGATGCTGTGATGATGTTTAGATTTTAGAATATGGTCACTGTGTCACGTGAAATGTATCTCATTACAGTGTTGACTGAATGAAGGTGAAATTTTTGCTATACAATCATAGCTATTACCTTTTTGCAAGACTCAAATATAATAACATTTGCATATATTAGTCTTGCAAAAGCATAGAGTAAAAGCCTGGTTCGATTTTTTGTGATGACAATATAGAAACCCTTTTAAATGAATTATGTTTTTTTACATGACAGAGGTATTTATTACTATGCTATTTTCTCCATTTTAATTCCTAAGTCCTTAAGGCCTTGGGTTTTATCTTTTTAAAACTCATTTAGTTGTAATGACCTGGATACTAAATGAATGCTAACGCATCAACCACTTCCCCTTCTCCTCCCTTTCTCTCAGTCCACTAAAGATCAAAGAAATTAAAGCATGTTTTATTGTATATTTTCCTCTTAAAAACAAAAACAAACCAAACTTGAGCTGGATAATATGATACCAGGAAAAAAAAGCAGGGAGGAAAGTAAGCATAAAGGGCAGGAGCAGAAAGTAAATAAAAGGAGAAATAAATGTGAAAGAAGCAAACAAAAGTCTTTCCTTTCATGACAAATATGCAAAATAATAATTTCTTTGGAGTTCTAGGGCTGTGTATTGAAGCAGGACTCAGAGATATTTGCACAACCTGAAAGATATGAAGATTTTTCTCTTGCCATTACTCTTTCTCAAGTTCAGACAGCACAAAAGTAGGGTTTAGGCAATTACCAGTCTGGGAATTGAAGTCTTCCTTGGCATAATTATATATGCTGTCATCACAGAGAGTATTTAATGCAAACTCTTAGTTCTAGATTGCTAATGCACTTATAATGTTCACTGGAAAAAAAGAAAGAATCCAGGTTAGCCTTGATTTTAACCACTATTCTGAATATTGATTTTTGAATATTTATTTGGATATTTGAATATTTATTTGGTTAAATGGCAAGAGGTATTCTGAGATACTTTTATGTGCAGCTCTTCATTCTATTAACTGTCTGTTTTCAGTGTATGTTCTTCATCTGAGAAGTACCTGCAGATAGAGTACAACACTGAAAGCAGCAGATATTATTCTATCCATAACTTCACTGGCTGATAAACCAGAAGCAATTTGAAAGCATAAGGACATTACAGTGATTATTATAGCTTATTGCTGGTCTGTTTTTATCATTTTCTCCTTTACATTGTAGATTTAAGCTAATATTTGTTCCACAATCATGTCCCACAGAGCAGACTAGAAAAACAGAATTTTACCAAGAAATAGAACACATTCACACATACTGCATATGAAAAAATGAAATAACACTGTTATGATTTTATGAGGTGTAAGTTGTGCCAAGTTCAGCTAGACAATACATAGATCCCAAGCTTTAAAAAGCTCCATCTTGCAGAAATGTATCTTTTGTGAGTTTAGAGATATTCTATAGAACTGACCCTTCAAGGAACACAATTTCCTTTATGAAAGAGAAATTTAACTCTTGGAATTTTATGCATAATATGGTTTAAGAGAACTGAAACCTCTAGATAAGCACATAAAATCACAGCTGGAAAAGTCTAGAAGCAAACACATGAATAAAGAAAGAAAAAGTTCCTAACATTCTTTATGTTCTTAAACGTTAACTTTTCTGCCCTTATTGCTACAACAGGAATCATTCAAACTTAATATCTGTTCAATAGATATTGTTTTCTATAGTTTAAAATTTCTGAATGAATTAGATTGGAGCCCATCTGATCCAAGGCCCCACTGAAATCAGGACTAAGTTCAATGTTTGATCAGATTGCTCTGGATCTTGCCCAATCTTATATTTTCTCTGTGCACTTCTGAGAGTAACATGTCTTCACCCTCTTTATAACAATTTTTAGGTACTTGAATGCAGCAGCAAGACTGTGCTAACCCTACTTCCTCAGACTGAAAAGAAAAAAGAAAAATTCACCTATTTTCTCAAACTTCTCAGAAGTGGTTGTCAGGCACTGGAACAGGCTGTTGAAGGAAGTGGTTGGGTCATCAGCCCTGGAGGTATTTAACAGAAATGTAGATGTAGCACTGAGGGACATGGTTTAGTGGTGAAGTTCTGGATTAGTGGTTGAACTTGATGATCTTAAAGGTGTTTTCCAACCTACACTATTCTATGATTCTGTGATTCCATTCTCCAGCCCTCTTCGTAGCTCTACCAGTAGGTCTCCAGTTTGTGAATGCCTTTCCTGTACTAGGGAGCCTAAATTTCAAATGCAGCACTCAAAACCTGGTTTCAGATGCCAAATAGACAGGGATAATCCCTCTGGGGATAATCCCCTCTCTCCCCTTGCTGTCTGTGCTCTCACGGAAGCTACTTAGTGCACAGTTCTCCCTCACAGCCACAAGGGGGCACTGCTGACTCAGGAGCATCTTGCAGCCACCAGGACTTCCAAAGCCTTTCCATCAAAGATGCTTTCAAGCCAGTTAGGTCTTTTCTCTTGCAAGGGTTTGTTCCACTCCAACAATTGTTAAATTTCATGAAGTCTCTGTTAGTCCATTTTTCCAGCACATTGAAATCCCTTTGGATGGTCACTTTTCCCTCCAGCACATGAAGTACTGCTGCGCATTTGGTGTCATCCATAAACTTCCTGAAGGTACTTTTCATCTAGTCATGCGACCTGTTAGTGACAGATATTAAATAGCATCAACCATTTTCCCATGAAGAACACCTCTAATAACGTAAGACAGCCTCTTCAGAAGTCTTGGCTTGCTGTATTGTCCCATTCAGGTCCTATTGTCCTATAGCTGTCTCACTAACTGTGTATTCAAAAATAGTTTTATATTGCTTCATTTCAGAATTCTCTCTTCATCCATGCTGCTTTCTAGCACACTTGTTTCCCTTCCTGTGGAGCATTCTTGTGCCTGAAAGAGATGATTCTTGAGGATCATCCAAGTCTTCTGGGCCTTTTTGTTCTCCAGAGCTGCCTCCTAGGAGAGTCTCCAAGTATCTCCATGAAAAACATAGGTCTGTGGCGGTGAGCTAGGGGAAATCCCCTAGCTGCCATGTTTTAACCCTGTCAATCATAGATTCAGTTTTACCTCTGTTATTTTAATATTCATCACATTGTATTACTATTCAAAAGTTACTAGAAACTTCTGATCTTCTGTAAAGGTCATAGGTTAATGCAAATATGTTCCGCCGTTGCCCAGAACTCATTGGAAAACTGTCATCCCATGTCAATCTGTGATTTGACAAGAACTCTGGACCCTACCTTATGACCACCCCCTTCCCTTTCCCTATAAAACCCTGTGTAACGAACATCTCGAGGTCTCTCCAATAGCCCTGTATCCTGAAGAAACAGTAAAAGTCTGGGTAATGCTATCAGAGTAGTCAGTTCTCCTTTGCCCCTACCTGCTTTATTAACATGGGGTCTCTGCCTCGCCACTGTGGAGGCAAAATGTTGGTACAGAGATAAGCAAAAGGAGACAGCGCTGCTCCTCCCGAGCAGCAGCAAGTGCTTATCTGACCAGGTGCTGGATAGATTGCACTGCAGAAACCCAGGCAGCACTGCAGACCCCCAAAAAGGGTTATAGGTCAGCTGTCCTGAAGACAAGGGCTGCTATTCATTCTCACAGAATCACAGATTATTTGAGGTTTGCTGTGATGTCTTTACATTGTCAAATCTAACCTCTCTTACTGAAGCACAGTCAGCTAAGGCAAGTTACCTAGGACTCTGTCCAGCCCTTATCCCTGTCTGTCAGGATTTTAAATTTTAACATCATAAACACAATGGAGGCTTCCATTAGTCTCCAAAACCCTGACTATTTTTCCTGGTTTATAAACAGTAGGACCTGCAGAGCATGTACCCTGGCTGGCTTGCCAAACTCCTGTGTCCTTGTTCGTGCCCTGCGTGTCAAACAGATACCAAGATAAAATTTCTTATGAGTACCACGGCCTTTGACTATGAGGCTTCTTCCTCTATGATCTGTAGAGAGGTCTTCATCTGTTTCCTCCTCTTGTTCATGTCCTCTGTAGGGAACAGTCAGTGTTTCTGTCTTGTTGGATTCAATTTTTTAACCTTTTTGATTCCAACTATCTTGTCATTCCTCCCAGAACAAAACTACACAGTCAAGTGCTTCTCTAAAATCTCCATCCTGTCTTCCTGGACTGTCTTTCCCAAAAGTAGTCTTATGTCTCTGTGATCTTAGTAAGATTATGTATTTCTGAGTGCACAAGAACTTCCAATTTTACTTCTTTGTTTACAGTGATGCACGTATTCATGAACACCTGCTTAGGACAAGCACACAGATGCACAGCTTTGTTTCGGGAAATGTGACAGCCTCCCACATCATGCTGTCTATGAGAGCCTCCTACGTTCCACACCATTCTTCCACTTTTCCATGTACTTTATGTACTCTTTCCTTCTGAATCTCCCTTTAAGGCCTCCATCATCTTGTGAATCTATATCTTGTCATTTAAATATAACCTCAGGCCATCTGTCTTTCCATGTAATATGGATTTGGGATTTTTTTGCACCTGCCAGGTCTCTGTAAAGATCCTTTCTGTGTCCTTCTTCTCCTCCCTGATGTTACACCATGTAGTCAACTTCTCTTATTACGCCATGTGCTCAATTTCTCCCACAGCTCTTTCACTTGACAGTCCTGTGACTCTTAAGGTGTACAGCCCACAGCTGTCAGCCCTGGGGCAGGAGAAATTACAGACACCTCTGGCAATCTGGTACCTTATTGCTTTGACCGCAGGGCTGCCCGAAGCCTTGGGGGGCAATGGAAAAGTGCTTGGTCAGATAAACTGCTGCAGAGGTGCAGTTTTCAGTTTATCTTTTTACCTCGCTATCAACTCCGCAGCAGATGAGCAGAGGAGTTGATATTAATGTAGCGGAGGTGAAGACAAAGATGCAAGAACGGACTTTTCTGCAGCAGCACCCAAGGGTTTATTGTTAGAGGATGCAGGCTACAAGAAAAGACCTTGAGGGGGGCAATTACACTGAGTTTTAAGGGGAAAGGGAAGGGGTGGTTACAGAAGGAAGGGTCTAAAAATCAGAGAATGATGAGGAGTGACTGCTATCCAATGAGTTCTGAACAGAGGCGGAACATATTTGAGTTATCCAATCAGCATAAAAGAACAGCAGAACTTTCCAGCACTTGCTGAATATTAAAACAACCTTACGCATATTAAAATAACAAGGGTGGAACAGAGCCTTTGACTGACAAAGTTAAAATGTGGTAGGATCAGGGGATTTCCCCAGCCATGCTTTCTCCATCTCCCTCAGATTCGCTCTCTTGGGAAGAAAAATCTATCCACGTTATTTCATTAGTTTTCATAGAGAAGGTTGGCTGGGTCACTGCCACATCTCCCCCTTTCTTGTTTAAAGAAGAAAGAACAGAATTAACAACAACTCTTTTAGGAATACAAGTGGATAAACAAATAAGGAATAAAATTAAGAGTAACATAAAGGCATCTCTGATGAGGGATGTCCACCACCCCAAGAGTCTGGAAAGTCTCAGCCCTGAGAGAGTGTCCCCCAACCAAGTCTTGGTTTCTATTTTGATACTCTGGACTAAGTCCCGCATCTCTTCAACACTCCAGGGAATGTCTGGAGCTTTGGATGATAGGTTAAAGCAGCAGAGTCCCTTGAACTCCTGACAGCTGTGGTGATGGAGCAGGAGCAAATAATCGATGGCAGTCCTATTTTGCAGTGTCGCCTTCCTGGTAATTTCCTTGTCCTCTAAAAGGTCGCTGATGGTGTTTACAGCAAGATTGGCTTACATAGCCACCCAACACTCTATGGTGCCTAATTCCCCTAAGGCTTTTGCTACTGCCACCCAAGGCAAAAATGATGCGATGGCAGAACAGTGGAGGTGAAACCAATGGTAAATATCTGAATGCCACCCCGACAGAGTCCGGAGTCTGGCTCGACCTCTGATGATGAGGCATGCCATGAGTTCCTGTGGCGTGGAAATTGTTTTGCATGGTTAGTGCGGGAGAAAAACCCACTCAATGATAATCAGGGAATCTCTCCGCCCCTCAGCCCACTGGAAAATCAACACGTAAAAGAGTGGTGCCTTACCTAAGATGATGAACTGGAAAGGAAGGTCAGGTAGATACCTGTGGGCCTGTCTGTTGGAGATTGCCTCAGATGCCAATTCAATGGACCTCCTCGCTTTTTCCATCAAGGACTAAGATGATGACAAATCCTCCCCTCCCCCCAACAGGTTAAAGAGGGGGCCTAGGTTCTCGGTGGTCAGCCCTAACCAGGGTCTCACCCAATTCAGGCTCCCACACAGTTGGTGTAGTTCCTGTAGCGTTCTCGGGGAATCCTTGATCTCTATTTTCTGCGGCGTGATGGTAGTCTCAGTTATTCTCAGTCCTAAATATTTCCAGGGACTCATCTTTTGAACCTTATCAGGCTGCAGTTCAAACCCCCGGGCCTGCAGAGCATTCACAACTTTATCAAGTGTTCAGTCCAGTGTTTTGTCATCAGGGCAAGAGACCAGCACATCATCCATGTAATACAGGATGACGGCCTTTTCCACCATGGCACGGATGGGCGACAGGATTTTTGCCACGTACCATTGGCATAGGCTTGGGCTATTCTTCATGCCCTGGGGCAACACCAGACATAGGTAGCATTGCATGGGAGCTTCTAGGCTTGTGGAGGGGACCGAGAATGCAAACCGCGGTGCATCTGCATGATGGAGGGGAATTTGGAAGAAGCAGCCTTTGATATCCAGGACCGCTATCCTTCAACATTGTGGGAGCATGGAAGGTGATGGCATGCCTGGTTGGAGAGGTCCCATGTCCTCAGTGACCTCATTTATCTTTCGCAAATCATGGAGCAGCCACCACCTTTCCCGACCCGGGTTTTTGATTACAAACACTGGGGAGGTTCCAGGGGCTATTGGTTGGAACGATGTGGCCTTCGGCCAACTGCTCATCCACAAGTGCGTGGAGCGCTTGTAATTTATCTTTTCTCAGTGACCACTGGTCAACCCAAACAGGTGTATCAGTGAGCCAATTAAGTTTCTGGGAATCGCACTCCATTCCAGTGGCCGCACCTAAAAACCCTGAGGTCCAGGGCTGATGTTAAGGGTGGTACCCTACTGAGACATGGCATCTCTCCCCCACAATGTGAATGTGGTGTCTAGAATGAATGGACGGATGGTAGCAACCTGTCCGTCTGGACCCTCCACCTGCACAAATCCCTTATATTGTCTTGCTAATTTGGTTCCTCTGATCCCAGAGTGTTGCCCTGAGTTTGCAG
>VYZT01008116.1:0-18892 GCA_013400735.1 Pomatostomus ruficeps | reverse complement strand
CGAATTATGTTAGCCTTCAAGTGGTATTTTTCATTCTTACCACACAGATCCCCTGAAATTTGCCATTTTTAACAATCCTTAGTACGTTAGTTGCGCTGTGTCTTAAGGAAACTCATCTGGTAGCCAACAATGAAACAGATACTGCATAAAGCTTTACCCAAGTATGGTCTTAATAATAAAATGGCTAGTTTACATGCCATATATAGTTTTAGAAACACTTAAGATGCTTTTAAAGTGATTACATATCTGACAGGTCCCTTGTGGGGATATTTCACTTTGCCAAAATATATCCTACCATTCATATTTTATAAAACAGCTTTTCTCTAGTTTGAGCTTTGTTTTATCAGATTTATTGGCAAAATAATTTTATGAAGACAAAACTGTTGCAATAAATGTGGTGAATGACTTGCTCTTAAATTTACTGACCTGGGACTACACCACAGCTCCCTTGCTGAGTACTTATATGTCAGTTGTAGTTGGATAATCTGCTAAAGGGAAAACTAATTTCTGGATTCCTGTATTCCTTACAGTAGATTAAAAATACTTTTCAGTGTTGATATGCTCCAGCTGAAAGTAAATTGTATGCTAATATAGCTGGCTTCTTGAAAATTACACTTGGAAAGTAGAAATTAAAAATATTTCTTCTTTTCCTTGAACTTTGCATAAATTCAGTAGGTACATTAAAATGAAAAATAAGTGTGACATAAAAAACTTAAAGGAACTGCTAAAAAATTTAAATTTTTTGTGAAAGTTGATCTGCAATCATGTCATGATCTAGAACTGAAAGGATTATCTTTGTGTTGATGGAGAACTCAGTAAATTACTTTGGTTCTATTATTAATGCTACTTTTCTGAAGCATAAGCTCGAAGCAACAGTCATGGCCTGTGATATTCTTACTTCTGTGCTTTTGTAAAAGCCCAAATCGCTAAATGCACAAACACGTGTGTAGCTTCCCCCTGCTCCCCTGAGTTTAGTGATTTGATTGCTCATTATCTTGATCAGGTTGCTTAATTTAGGGAATGCTATTATCAACTAGATTTCATTGCCTTGTGAATATACAGTTCAAGAGAATTTCAGACTATAGGTTTCTTGTTTTGTTTATTTCTGTAAAAAAGAAAAAAAGAAAATCTAAATTATTCTGACAATGTGAATAGCTTTTATCTGTTAACTGTTAGCCTTGTGTTGCCTGTACCCCTCTGCATCTATGGAGAGCTCAGGGTTAAAAGCACACGGTAGGAATTGCTGCTTTTCAGGTAGTCCCTTGGCAAGCAATGCCTACTTCTTTCCTTATTTAACCCTTCAAAGCTGAGAATTCATATTTCTCAACGCAAGTGCAAATGCATACTGGTATTAACATGTCAGCCTTGAGGTAACCCCAGCTGCTGCCAGCAGAGTGTTAAAATCCAGACCTGTTGTAGTATTGCAGGGAATTGTCAGTTTGAAGTGCTCTTCATGAAGCCATGACTTCCCATCAAAAGGGTTTTTGGAAAAATCTCAGTTCTAGAACAAAAGTAAGAATTGTAAATAATGCATATAAAAAAAGTTAGCCACACACAATAAATTAATTGGGGTAAATATTTATGTAACTGTGAACAGCTGAAGCCTACAATATAGGATTATGTGGCATTTTTACATGAAACAGGTCATTAAACTTGCTGTTGCTATTGAAAGGAAAATAAATAGTTGGTTTGTGTTTACAGGTTTAGTTTCATGAGTAAACTACTGTGCGAGTTTCAAAAATGCTAGATAAAAAGTTTCTGGCATATGTGTTCTTTAACTGAAATAAAAAAATGTTGCTGTCTTTTTAAATTGGATGTCTAGACAGGGGAGGTGCATTTCCTTTTATTGAAGAGAGTTGGATTTTCTAAGTCTAGATTAGAGATGTTGGAGGCAGATGAGATGTGAATCAGCTGTTTTAGAAAAGTTTAACAGGCATTTTTGTGCTGTAAACTTACTAGTGTGCAGAAGCCCTGTGCGTGTGCATGCGCCCTTTTCTTCCTGAGCAATAGTGCTAAGTTACAGATCTTAAAACAAATTTCTCACTTTGTGTGAAAGCAGCTTTCACGATGCCTGCCTGTGACTTGCTTTTTGGGAAGTGTGGATATATTTTGCAGGAAGCTATTTAAACCTAACCCTATTTTTTGGTGATGGTTTTGTAGATGAATGAGTATCTTTCATGGTGATTAAGTCCTGCTCTGGGGTTCAAAATCTGGCTGCTGAAGAGTTTTAATTTGGGCACTCCAGCAAAGTTTCAGATTTCCTTTTATTGTTACTGAATATTTCTTATTTGTGTTGTCACAGGCCTCATTCAATGCACTTCAGCGCATTATTTCACTAGTTAACTGAAGAACAGAGCATTGTTTTGAAAATAGCAATCTATTAATGGTATAATATTAGTATAGAAAATAGTAATAG
This sequence comes from Pomatostomus ruficeps, assembly GCA_013400735.1. Classification (NCBI taxonomy): domain Eukaryota; kingdom Metazoa; phylum Chordata; class Aves; order Passeriformes; family Timaliidae; genus Pomatostomus; species Pomatostomus ruficeps. Next base: position 16,476 of record VYZT01008116.1, on the reverse strand, counting down.
TCTAATGTTTTAGTATTTTATTACATTGTTTTTTTCCTAAACATGCCTTCTATCAACATTCATTAATTTTCATTATTTTAGGAGCAAGATCAATGCAGAATCCCATGCTGATATAGTGTTTACTTAAATTAACATGCATTGCCATTTAAAAAATATTCTTGGGTTATTTAGATTTAGTCTTAAATGTCAGCATAAAGCTCTTAAAGCTTTCTGCCTACATGGGAAACGTTCGCATATTCAGACTGAACTTAAACATTAAAATCCAAAGTCGACTAATCGTTGTAATGTGGTTTGCACCTCTGAAAAATTTGGATCTTCACAAATATCTCAACTTGTTCAATTTTTACAAATTTTGTGTTACTAGCACCAAGGTTATTTAACTTTTATTAAATATGAAAATACTGTGTTATTATCGGTTGTAGTCTTTATCCCAAATAATTTCAAGCAGGTAGAGGTGTTTCATGGAATGCAGCAGACATTGTCTTTCAAGCCAAGTAATTGTGGTGATGTGAAATGTCTATGATTTCTGCACAAACTCCAGAACTTGAGGGAAGATAAAAGGGGAAGTTAATCTTAAGAATTATTTTTTTCCCCAAAGTTTTAGTTGTGTGACAATTGACCTGGATATTTGCTGCAAGGAAACGATGCATCAGTTAGTGAATGTGTTAATGTTAATGCTTGGATGATTATATTCCTAATTGATTCAGGATGTTGATGGTAACTGGAACAGTCCAGATTGAAAATGTAGAAACACATGTTTTCCAGGCTTAGGAAAAAGCAGTTCTTTAACACTATAGTTAAAACCTGAACCCACAAACACAATGCAGATGCTTTCTTCCTATTGAAACACAACATAAAGTAGTTAAATAGCTTGGTGGTTTTTGTCCTGAGTGTTTTCATCCCAGGTTTAGATATCTGTATTGTGGGATGATTTGAATTTTCCAAATTAGTAACCTTAAGTGAGACTATGATGCAGAGACATTTTTCAGAATTCCACTAATGTAAATCAAGTTTGTCTGAAAGGCTTTTGGAAGCTATGGGGATAGGGCTGGATATTTTGAGATTGAAAGGTCTCTAGGACCGCCCTCAAGCCCACTCGAAGACCTGTCCCTAGGTACTCTTTTTAACTGTTCACTTAACAGCTTTCAAGCCATCACGTGAGAGAAGAGCTTTTTTAGATCGAGCTGATGAAGCTACTCTCTTCAGCTGTGTGCTTCACGCCAATTTGTATTGCAGCTTCCAATTGTGTCTCGTCTTGCTGGTACCAACCCTCATTTCTTTTTGCTGCAAGAGTGGGGAAACCTGAAACTTTTTCAGCTGTAGGAAGTTTCCTGGTAAGGAAGGAAAGGAAGCAGGTAGGAAGTGGGCAGGATCCTGTGTTAGAGCATCTCCGTATTTGTGCTATGGTTAACTACATTCCATCTCAAGACTATTAAGGAACAAGATGAGTATTTGTAGTATTGTGACTTCAGTAAAGGATAGAGTGGGAAACAATTAAGGCAGTAAGTAAATAATGGTTTTTACTCTTCTGTCAACCATACTATGGGTGTTCCAGTGAAGTATCTTGTGTGCCATGTCCTAACAGTGCTACTTATGAACATTTTCCTAATGTCTGTGAAAAGACAAAAAAGCTGGTTAAGGCTTGTAAATCCTCTCCATTATTTTGAAACTTTTGGGACTGATGGAAAGACTATGGCTTCTTGGTACTGTTGTACTGTGTCGAGGTTGCCTATGTTATTTATTTGTCTGTAAGTGGTGTGTTGTGTTCTGCCAGGGCCTCATGTGATGAGTTTTCCTGTGTTTTGAGGCTTGGAACTAATTTTTTAAAAGTTTGTAGTTAGCATGTTGGTATATTATATATATATAATATAAGGTATAATTCTTTATACCTTATGTGTACAGAAACCATTTATGAACAGTGTGGGTAGTACATAGTGGTAAACAAGGATCTAAAATGTCTTTAAGTGTGTGAGGTGTTGGGTTTGTTGTGGTTTGTTTCGGGGTTTTTTAACTCTTAAAAGGTACTGTCTTTCAGTGGTGCCAGAAGGGGCAACAATGTAAACCTATAATTATTCCAAGAAAGATCTCTTGAAGTAATGGTTACAGTGGAGTGGTAAGAAGATTACATTACCACTGATCACACAATGCTCATTTTGTATAAAAACCAGCTGTGTGTTTTCATACTGTCTTAGGGTGGAGAAGTGGAAATAAATCACTGTGGAATTAAATGGGTTGTTACATGAGGGCTGACTTGCAGTAACCAGTGCTGCCCTGGCAGTAACTTTGTTGGCCATCCTGTGTGCGCAGGGAATTCAGAGAGTTCATGTGTATGGATTCCATGGATTCATGCCCAGGAATCCTCTGCCGTAAAGATGCTTTCCTTTTTGTCTGAGGCCTTGGAAAACCCACACTTATTTTCTGTCTTTGAGTCACTTAAGTTACATTGGCCCAACAATTTACCAACTTCAGAGCAAACCTTGGATTGTAGGACTTTGTTTTGAAGATGGTGTGTGAAAGTGTATGAAAACTGTTGCATGGGAAAACACTTCTCAGTCAGTATTCAGAAAACATAAAAAATGCCTTTTCCTGACCTCCTTTTGGGGAGGAATTTGATATTGCTGAGTATTTTTTCAGCTGATGCTACGAGCTAGGATTGTCTCATCCATGAGGCATTATTTATGCACAGCCTGACTGTGGTTTGTAAGAACTTGCAAAGCAGGTTCAGGTTGCTTTGTAAGGAGCTATTGGTTGGAATAACCGAGTGCTTAGGGAAAGGCGATTGACGGTAGCACTTGGCTGGTGTGTGTAACTTGCAGAATTCATGTGTTCCTTACTGAGGGAGTGCTGCTTCACGGGGATGCTGTAGCTGAACATCTTCGGTGGTGTTTTCTCGCGTGGATTTGAGCAGACCCAGCCCTCGCCAGCCCTGGTGGTGCTGTAATGCAGCGAATGTGCCACGAGGTGGCTCAACAATATAACACCTCGAGCACCTCAGAAAGAGCTCACTGCTCGGCCAGTGCTCCCCTCCAGGTTTAGAACCCTCGGGGAAGCACTTGTGCTGCAGAGTGCAGCATCCTGCTACGCCGAGTTCCGAGCAATGCTTACATACCTCAGTGCATCGCTGTATTGCACGTGTGCGAAAACAGCAAGATATCCTCCACATATACGATGTTATGGTGGATTTGTATTTCTGTCAAACTTTTAGGAATTGATTCATCCGAAGGTGATTTGTTACTCGCTTTTGAAGCTTTCATTGGAGCTTCATGCTTAAACCCTTCAAAGTAGAGGCTGGCTTGCTCTTCGTAGGGAGAGAAAATGGAAGTAATAGTATTTTTATGGCACTGAAAGGTGAAGTGTTTCCAAAAAAATTAAAGTAAAAATGGCCATGCAGCTGCAGAGAGAAACATGATACGTGGGATCCTTATCTTTTTCGTATGCCTGAGACCAAAAACTAACTATAAAAGCATCACCTTGTTTTGAAATAAAAATGAAAAGTTCTCAGAAAACAAGATGATCTTTCAGCTCACACAATTTCCATTTTGACCTAGTAAAACTTACTTTTAATTCTAGCTTAGATGCCAGTGGGAATGCTAAACCAGAAGTAGCAGTGGTGCCTGAGCTAGGATGGAAGCCAGTTCATCCCCTGTTGCTAACAGCTAATGCTTCCTAATGCTGCTAGTGTGGCATGAGAGACGGGAGGTTTGCCACCAGGATGGGAAAGAGGATTCTGAAGATTCAGGAAAAAACTGAACATTTCCGGCATTAAGATGCAGATCTTATGGATCTTGTGAAAATACAGGCCTACAGTGGGGAGTCCTGGGTTTCATTATCTCTCCTGCTTCTTCATTTTGTGACCACATCTTGTCAGCACGGAAGTAGTAAGTATGTGATGATCTGACTTCCACCAGCTGCTGATGTTTCTGGCACTGGGAATGCAGGCCAGAACAGGCTGAAAAAGATGGATATCCTACAATTACCACCTAAATCTTGAACTGTTCTGATCTGTAGTTGGTTGTTTAGGCTTCACAGCTGGTAGAAAATAAAAGTTTTTCAAGAAGCTGTGAAAAATAATGATGTGATTATAGTTTATATCAACTACCATATTAAGGACTAGAAGTTGTGTGGTTAAAATGGAATAGAGAGAAGGAGCAGCAAAGGCACCTTGGATACTGAAATGCTGTGCTTTTACTCTACTATGTATTAGAGTATAAGATGATGGTGGTCATGTTTCACAAGTGGAGTGAGAAACAAGAACTTACTAATCTTTTCTATATTCCAGTACTGAATCCACATGTAATGTATATTTGGAGTTCATCCAGCAGTAATGAGAAGTATTTTTAAAGAGAAGTCTCCCTGCTGTAGTCAGGATTTAAGTATGATGACATTCACCCCAATTTTCTATTTTAATTTTGTGTCTGGAAATAAATAATGAAGTTTTAAAACTATGAAAATATTAAAAAATACGCAGCAGGCAGCAGAATTCATGTGGCCCTGTAGCAGCTTGCTGGCAGGACACTGCGGTACGTGCAACCTGGCAGCTCGGGGAGGGGGGATGTCAGCACAGCAGTCCCTTGCAAAGCGTGTTAGAGCTTTACATTTCCTCCCATCAGTCAGGTTTTGTGCAGGACAGTGCCTGCGTTTAAAGAATGGTTCTGGTGCCTCAGCTGAATTCAGGCTGTGCAAATTGCTTTGGCACTGGTGGTGTTGCAATGGTCAAGAAGTGGGTGGGGGCCTTAGAGGAGCTGGAAGCTGGGAGCAGTTTAGGAGAACTGGAGCCCTTGAGGTGGAGCTTGTTTGGTTACACATGGATGTTTGCCCTTGTAATAGAGTAGTTACAAAGACCTCCTTTTTCAGGTCAATGTTAAGGGTGGATCTGGGATGCTTAGTGCCACCCTTTTAGGCATAGGCAAAACCTCAGGAAGGGAAATCTGGGGAATACCAGGCTCTACCACAGCTGCTTTGTCCTGAGATCTTCCTTTCTGAACTAGCAGGTTGTTTTTTTTTTTTTCCTTTCACAGCAATATGCTCTTTTAATCTCCTGACTAAAAGATCTTTGCTGGAAGCAGGACCATGGTGAAGGAAAGGGGAAATGCTGTGTCTAGACTAAACCACAGCTCTTCCTCCTCTGACGTGGCCAGTTCTACCCAACCCAGGCCTGTAATGAAGGTACTGGTGGGACAGTTAAAGCTATTTTAGATGCCCACTCAGGATGCAGGGAAGGAAAGTCAAGTCTCCTACTTGCTCCCATGTAACCACGTTTGTCCCACAGATGAATGGGTCTTGTGTTATTTGCCCAGGCAGGGCCAAAATACAGACTCGAACAGGGGTGAAGGGAAGGTGACTCTCAATGTAAGTTTACAAACTGGGCAAGGAGCTTCAGCTGAAACATATGAATGGTAAATGGTTTTATATTTGAGTCTGATATGAGAGAAAGCATTTCCTTCCCCACCCTTGCAAAATGAAGTCTCTTCAGCTGAAAATTGCGTGGCATTGGTAGTGGTTACACATCTAACAAGACCACAAATAGCTATTCCTTTCTATTATAATACATAACAATGGACTAATAGGATTTTAACTCCATGTACCATGAATGAAAAGCTCATCCTTCTCTTCTACTTCCTCCCCTCTTTTCTTCCCCCTCTTGATTAGCAGTCTCTGTGTACTATCCTTGAACAGACTCCTGCTGGTCAGACTACTTGAAATTCATTACCTGATTACATTATGATGTTAATGTGTCACTTCATTTCCTTGATTGGCAGTGTATCAATATATTGTTAATCATTGCTGCAGATTTTGGAGCCAATAAGGAGACTTACTTGCTTTCAGTGAATCAGTTTTTCTAAGAAAAAGTCACAGAATCAGAATCTAAAACTACAAACAACAAATAGTTTAAAAGTTCCTCACTTGTAAGCATGCCAGAATTTATTCCTGAAGGCCACTGGTATCTTCAGGTAAAAGGCAATATTGCTGTGGTGTCAAAAGACCAGCACAACTTACAGAAAATAATATGGCAATGGACAAATGATGGCTGGAGACTTTTGTGCCATTTATGGAGAGATGCCCTGGGTCTGTGGATACAGTGTCGATCTCCTTCAGTGCCTTTATTCATTGTGCTTTAATTGCAAGTGAAAACATGCTTTTATTCTCACATTTAAGCAAGGTGTGCATCTATTTTTAGTACTACTATCAGTCTTTTTTTATGGTGATATGTATGTGTGTAAATGTTTGGGCATATATTTATACATACACTATTTAACTTTCTTTTTTAATGAAGCAAAAACTGGAATGTATTAGGGCCAGGAGGTGGTGGGGTTTATAAGGTGTGCCTAGTTTCTATGCCAGCTCCTGGAATGAGAAAGGAAATGCTTGAAGTTGTCTGGCAAACGTTTTAAAATTACTTCACTTTTTTCTCAACCACAGAGCCTCATACTTGTGTTCTGTGTTATAATTGCCTTTTTATTTCTCTGTTTTGTGAGAGACAATAAAAAAAAAATGCATCTCATGCACAGGCAACTGCTTAATCAATCATACCTTCCTGCCTTGTTATGGAAACCTGAAATGTTTTGCCTCTGGTGAAATCACTTTTTTTTTCTCCTTAGACTGAAGACCAAGAAAGGTGACAGGAATGGTTGGAATCTACTTTCTTCTAAAACTGAAATTGTCCTGTTTTGGGTTTTAGTTTATTTTGTGTTAGATCGGGCTGGGTTTTTTTGTAGCTAAAAGTTTTGATAGGTTCAAATCTCATGTTAAGTGTGGCATGTTCTTTTGCAAGTATGTAGGAAGGAATATTTTCCAGCCTCTACTCTGTCTGCTTAAGAAAAACAAGTCTTTTGGCAAAAAGAGAAAGGAAAAACTGGCATTTAAAAGAGCCAGTATTAAAATTATGAGACTTGAAAGGATGCTGTAGGAAAAGCTGGAGTGTGGGAGGGAATGGGGATTCCCCATCCCCTCCTACAAGGAAACTGTAACTGTTTATTTAATGGTAAAGGTGTTTCTCATTTCAGATAAGCAGGTTAACATTAGAGCCCTGGTAGGAAAATCTGGCTGACTCACATGTGTTGCTTCTGTTTTGTACAATATAAACTTGTATCACTGCTATCATATGTCTATACTCAGATAATTGATGTCTGTAATCATCTTGCTGGAGTACAAGGTCTCCCTACAGACTAGCTTGTTTCCATGTTTCCCAGGAAGTATTTATCACTCCATAAATCTTTATGGTGTATGATCTGATACAGTAGAGAGTTCTGTTGTGTTATATCATCTTTTTCTAGCGAGAAGGATAGTGCTCTGAACTTGTGCTTTTTTACTTGTGTCACTTAAAATACAGAAAGGTGTGCTTTGCTGATTCAAAATAATGAGGCTATAGTTGTGTTAACCTTACAAACTAATATATTTTGCTTTACTGTTCATGGTTGTAAGGTACCTGAAAAATTAAAATATATGTAAAGTACAGATTTCTGTGCCAAGAACTAGAAGTAACCAAGCTCAAGGTTTGACAGGGGTGGGTTTGTTATTTTTGTCTCATGTTTGTGTTCATTGTGGTTTGCTTTGGTTTTGGGTTTGTTTTTGGGGTTGTTTTTTTATTTGTTTTTAATGAAATGTTTAAAATAAAATAACTTTTATCCATTTTTCTCTGTACTCTGTGGTCACCAATTTCATTTAAGCTTTGAGTCAGGCTTTAAATGTTACCTGGAGCCCTGACACCTCTTGCATGTAACAGTCTACTCACAAGTGCCATGTGTCTTGGAGAACAGATTCTTGGTATTTGTGCTGTTTCATTGTGGGAAGAGATGGTAAATAGTCTAACATGGTTTAGGAGTAAAATATGGGAAATTCTACAGCTTTGACAGAATTGCCATTTTACAGATTTGAGGGTTTTTTTGGTCAATATGGACTTTGTTAGGCTGACTTTTTTGTATGGTTAAGACATGAATCAATATCAAATGGGTGTTGATTTTGTTCTGAGTTATTCCTCTACAAGGAATTCCCACATGGATATATATAGATAGATAGATATAGAGATAATTTTGCAATCTGTCACTGATATCTACTTAGAATTTTAAATCTCCTGTACTCACATAACATGTTCGGACTAGGGAAGGATAGGAATTGCAGGTTTGAGTGCCTGTAAAGTGGTCAAGAACACTTAGGCTTACAAAAAGGAAGGAGAGCCTTCATTACAAATAATTCTGTGATGACCTTCCTCGTGTAGGAACTGGAAAATAGTTCTCTACTTTGCTTTAACTAAAGCTATAGGGAAAGGTTTTCTTTTCTGCTGCAGCTCTAGAGAATAGTGTAATGTTGGGTGAGGTTTGATGATGCTATTGATAAACCGTGTAGTTAGTTGTCTGAAGCTAGGAATGAGGCACAAGAGTTGTGTGGGTACTTTGGAAATAAAGATGATGTCTTCCCTGCAATTGGGTTAGCAGACACCAAAGCAGATTTTATTTTTTTTTTACAAGTGATGTTTTACGTGATCTGTATTTTCCAAAATAAGCTGGGAGATTATTCATTCAGCAGTGCCTAACATGGCCATAGCAATGTCAGTACTTTGTCCTCCTGCCATGGGAAGAATTTGGGGAAATACGTTCATGTTAAGAGCATGAGAAGATGGAAGAGAAAGAGGGTGCCAGGTAGCTATTTTTATGTGCCTTTCCAGAGCTGGTGTTCATAACGCTATGACCTGCAGCTTGAGGCAGCTTCAATCCGTGACCTATGCAGTTTCTTCTGATTCTTTTCATGCAGCAGCATGGGTTCAGCTGCTTTAGAGTTCTCTCATTTAGAAACAAAAATTCAGGGGGGCTTTCACTGACATTCCAGATTTCTAAGAATAGTCTTCTCTCAAAATTTCGTTGCAATTGCCACCCATCTTTTGCTGGTTTCTAGCCACAATTGGCCAGCCTCTGCCTTTTGGGTTTTTTTTTTCCCTTTATTCTTCCCACTGTGTGAAGTGGGTGAGTTTCCTGGTGCTCCTCTGGATGCCTTTTGACTGCCTCAGCCCATGCAGTTTTGAAAAGCCAACTCTTGGGCTGTGAGTGCATGTGTTTTAACTCTTCTCAGAAGCAGCTTCACTTGCATTATGGCTTGCAGAAAAGAATCAACGGCACAGAGTAAACTTAGCTGCTTCCATTCCTGCCAAGTACCCACTCAGACTTTAAGATATCTGTCCTTACTGTGACTATTGTCTTTGCCCATTGGGGCTGGATGAGAATTAGCAACTTTGTTAGCAATACCTTGGGTACACCTGTTCTTGGGAGGGAAATTTTCTTGTTTTCTAATTTGAGTTGACAAATGTGTCTGATTCCTTCCCACCCCACCTCACCTCATTCACTAAGGAAAAACAAAATGTTTGCTTGCTGTCACAAAATCAAGCACCACCTCTTGGGCTCCCTCTTCGCTGGTGGGTTTGAGCCTTCCCTTCCCCCTGAACTGCCGCATGCTCAGTTCTCATCATCTTGCAATGTGCCACACTGGAAACTGCCCCCTGAAAAGATGAGGTGGAAAGTGGAAGCTACGGTAAAATTAAATACTGTCAAGAAGCAGGACTGGCAGTGGGTTTTTAAACTACAGTAACTGTTGTAAACCTAGTAATTAAGGTTGAGAATAATACAGATGAATTTATGAAGTCTTTTTACCTGACAATCTTTCTGAGGATTTGCTGTCTCACTTTTTTAAGTCTGTACTGATCTACGAAATCTGATACTAATGGCTGTGAGTTGCTGAAGAATTGGTTGTTTCTGGTTTGGAGCATATGAGTATGTTCTTGGTGTTTCATTGTAACTTAACCTCTGGTCACTTAAAAGTGAAGTGTTTCAGCTTTCATGTTGAATATAAATACATTTAAAAGATGATATTCATCTGCTGATGTGTTGGAGAATTGTAGTTCTGACATTACTGTTCCATGAAGACTGTTACAAAATTATGTATTAATTTTATTTTGCTTTACGAGATGTGTGTGCTTTCTTCTCTCTAGCATCTCCATCTTGGTGAAAACTTAACTAGTAATACTTTTGTAAGTCTTTTATCAAGACATGGGATCAGCAGTTTCAGAAACAATCCCTTTCTTTGTCAAACATGTTCTTTTATGTAGAGATTAAAAAATTAATTTGGTACGTATGTTTCTTTAGTAAGACTTAAGTTTCCTGATTAAATGTATTTTTTTGGCCTTGTTAAATGTAGGTGCATTTAAATTTCCATCTAAAACTCTGTCTACCATCTGCAGTTAGCCTTCTGGAAGCTGTTTTGTGGAAGCTGCTGCTGAGTATTTTTGTTTTTAATATTCTTAGCATATACCTTCAAAGCAGTCTGATGGTTTAACTAAATTTCATCAAGATAAACTAGTAGTTTTGCAGATTAAGAGTTATGCCAGTGCTGGCTTTCACTTTTGATATTCAAACAATGGCTACTGTGTGAGCTGTAGCTTTTTTTTCTCCTCTCTTTTTATTCCAATTCCAGTGGGGAGATACGCTTTATACCATTCACAGAATAGTTAGAATATTTAGGATTAGCAACGTGGAAGTGATTTGCAGGCTTATGTTCTCAAGTGGTTCAATAGTAAACTCATTGGAAGAAAATGGTTCTCATTTTGCCTGCTTTACAGGACAGCTCAGCTTATTTCGGTAACTTAAAAGTGCTGAAAGTTTTACTCTGATAAAAAAGTTTTGAAGCTGACTGTGAAGCAAGTTTAAAGGAGGTGGAGGGGAAAAACCAAACCAATTTTGTGAAACCTTTTGCATGGCAGCAGGCATAAAATTACACAAAGTCTCTTTCCTAGAGTTAAACAGATACTATTAATTGCTACTGGTTAATAAATAATTATGCTAATTAGATTTTCTCAACATTAGTTTTTTAGGACATATCAAGCTTTGTCTGAAGGGAAGAACAATATGGAGAAAGAAAGTTGGATTGTGTGAACAACTCAAGTATGTGAACCTTATTTTGAGGAGCCCTGAAAGAAAAGTAGTGAGGAATCCACTTCCTCTGGGGTGGAAGCTGAAGCTTATTTAATGGATGACTTGGTGTGTTTGTGTTAGCTACATTAATGAAACAGCCCAAAATCTTGTTCAATAGACTACTTTTAATGGCCAAGAGCAGGTTTGTAAATGATATTAAATTCTCTTCAGAAGGACTTGTTTAATACCCCAGGAGCAGTAGTAGTCTGCTGCATCAGAGTGTTATGCACACTGCACTGACATGTGACTGAGTCAATTCAATTATTATTTTTTCAAACACTGCATGAAGAAAGCAACTCTTGCCTAACAGATAAAACTTTTTAGAACATGTGCCTAGTCAAATCATTAAAAGTTGAGATTTAGTTGATGTCTATACTAACAATGCTAATTACTGTGGATGCAGACTATATTCTAAAGATGATAGTGCGGATGGTTGAAAGAACTGTCAATTTTCATACAGGACCTGGAAGAGGATATTGTACTTTGGTGTTCCTAATCAGTGATCTAAATTGAATGCTAAAAAAAGAGAAAAAGAAAAAGACCTGGCATCCCTAGCTTGCAGATTTCCAGCAAGTGTTGCCAAGAGATGGTGTGCTTGGCAGCTTCTGTGTGTTAACTTTTAGTATTATTTACAGTGAGATTAAATGCCATTATCATTAGGAGAGGAAAGCTAATGTCTTTATAAACGATTTGATGGTGAAGGTATGGGTGTTAATGTCTCCAAAATGGGTCTAAATGTCTCTACTGACTTTGTGCATCTGTACTGAAGCTTGTAGCTTGGGGAACAGGGTTGAAAGCGAAATGTGGAAATGCGGAAGTTTCCTGCTTCATTGTCGTGCCCCTCTTCTAGGGAAAACTAGAAGTTTTTCAGGGACTTGTGGTGCCTTTGTATGAAAAAGGAGGAGCTCGAAATGGGTTTGACATCTGCTTGATATGTTTTCTCAGTTAGGATGATTACTATGGAATTAATGATTTCAAACTAATACAGTGTTCCTCTGAACCATGCAAATTTGTTTTGAATCAAGCATTGGGGAGTGGGGGCTTACTTTTAAATGCTGCTGAGTTTTTTGCCAGGAACATCCAGCAGAAGCTGTGGGCTCCTTCTCACTGGTTTCTAACTCAAGCCATCTGCCCATCTTTTAATTACTGTCAGCAACAAACTGTGGGAGTTCAGCTCTCTTTGGAATCAATACAGTATTTTTATTTCATTGATTGATTGCCAAGTTAGTGAAAAGGTTCTGCTCCAGGTTAGAGCTCCTTTGCTCCTCTAGTTTTCCTGTCCCATACTATAATTGGAGCAGAACCATAACAAGGTTTCCAGACCTGTTTTTTGTGCAAGTTTGATTTCTTCATATGTATATACATGCCAGCAGAAACAACTGTTTAGAAAAGATACAAGTGTAATCAGTTTACAGCAAAGTGAGTGTATAAGTTCTCCTGTAGAATCTCAATATTTCAGTTGTGGTGGGGGAGGAGGGAGTCTGGTTTCTCCAACATCTGTTGTGTATTTTATATTTGCAGGTGTGAGAAGATGTCTACAAGAGAGTGGCTTAGCTGATGTCATTATTTTAAAGTTATTTTTTATTAAAGTGAGTGTTAATTTACAGCTGAACTTTGACTTGCACATTGTTTCTCTGTAATTTCAAACAGTGACTGAAAGATTGTTATATTGTGCCAAAACCTAAAGTGTCACATCAAGTTGTAGCCAAACATTTTCTGCTCTGGGGACACACCGGTGAAGAATTCTTGTGGTCTAGTGGTACCTTTTCCAGCCTGCACTCTACCAGTGGTGAAGGAAAGAAGCTTAAAAAAAATTACAAACACCGGAAAACCAAAACAAATGAACACCCCCCAAACAAATGCACAAGTGCTCTTCAGATTAAGGAAGAGGAGCTGGCTGACTACCTGCCAATGAATCATCATGTTGGTGAACTATTCTATCAATCCTGAGTGTAAAGATGAGAATTAACTGTAGAAAAGTATGAAGGTGACTGGTTAAATTGGAATCTTGGAGAAAGTTTCCCTACTTTCAGAATGGAACAATGTGGCCTTCATATGCATCTTTAAAATGATAACACCTGTTTTTTAATGCAGTGTATTATCTGGGAAGTGTTTTAGGGTGTCTGTGATCTGACATTGGTTCTTAAGTCTTTCTTAGTCTCCATGGTATGTGAGATAATTTTTGTCAACTCTATTCAAGTTTTAAAATAGACTAATGACTTCAGGTGTTTTGATGAAAGCTTTGCAGGAAGGTACTTGCAGCCTGTGCTGCAGACCTGTTAAAGTGTGCAGTGCTCTGTGGTTCCATCCCTGAATCTCGGTGATGGCCGTGATAACCAAGGCTGTCACTCTTGGTGTTGTTATTTTACTTCTGGGTTATTTCAGAGATAGTCCTTTATGTCTCTATAAGTAATTGGACTTACCACGGTACTGAAGGGTTGGGTGTTATGCTAGCATCACATTGTGCTTTGAAATACAAAGGAAAGACTTGACTGCTTTATCTGATAGGATTTTTTTTTTTGCTTGGACTAAGTCTTAAGACTTCCTCTAATCTGAAGGGTTGCATTCCCTTAGCTAGAAGGGTAAAGACACATATTAATTATCCTGATCTGAAATGTTTCTGAGGAAGTGCTTAGTACTGCCCTTATGTTAGCTATTATTGCTGGTGAGCATTAAAAAATTACTTTTTTTCAGTCTGAAGGATTGTATTTGTGTTTATACTGTGTAGTTCTTAGCTGTTTATGAGGTTTGGGGATAAAAGCCTTTTTGTATGCTTTTAAAAAGAAAGGATAGGTCCCCTTCCTTTTGTGCAATGTATGGAAAGTAAAATTAAACGGAATAGTTCATACCATAACCTTTTTACCCCTGATAATTCACTAGGTAGTGTTTCACAACTCTTTCTGTGCACACAAAATATGGCACTGTGAAGCCTGAAGAATTAGAACCGTTCTAAGAATAAGATATTCCTGTTCAGTGTCTGGTGTGCTTGTATTTATCTCTATTCCTTGTTCCCTTTTACTCATAACTTGCAGCCTTTCTATGTGTGATAAGCAAGGTCCTTAACAATTTTATTTTTACTGGCATAAGAAATGTAGTGCACCATAACATGTATAGCTACAGACATACATAAATTCTAGCTGCCTTATTTCTTTAAGTATTCCCAATTCATGAGTAATTTGCTCAAAAGAGAGTTAAAAAGAAGTTTCTTTTCTTAAGAAATAATGATGAAAACCCTCTGAAAATGTTGCAATAGTCTTGTATTGGCTTGAACTCCAGATGGAGAAAAGAAGCTGGGAGGATTGCTTTAGACAGCAAGCTTAATTTTTCAGCCTAGTTATTGTGTGTCTGGTGATAGCAAGAGGAAATAATTTTATAAGGGAGAAGGCCAGAAAAAGAAGTGATGAGATGCAATAGGATGTCTTGCCAGCTGTTCCACAATGTACTTGATGATTGCTGACAGGGAAGCTGAAGGTTTCTTTCTGAGCCTTTCAGCTGCTATAGTACCGTTCCCTGAGTTGGTTACCCCATAGGTCTGTCTTTGTTTTCATCTCTTTCTATAAAATTTTATTAATATTAGTAAAAATCATCCATTAAAATGATGAATTGATTGGAAGTGGTTCCACAAAACAATGCCCAAGATCAGTTAACTGAATGAGCCACAATCAGCAGATCTGATAGAGGCTGGTAAGGCTTATGTTACCTTAACAGGTTCCTCATTTTTCAGTCAAGCTTTTCCAAGCTTTTCTTCTGGATTTCAGCAAACCTTTTCAATTCAAAATGTGTTGGTGCAGCCACCACACAGTTTCCAGCAATCTTAACACCAGTATGTTTGTTCTTGTTCTGTAAAACCATATTTGAATGTACTACTTATCAATATTTCTGCAGTTAAAAAACCTTTCCCCTTTTCCTCCTTCTCACAACAGGGTAATCTTGCTAAGAATTTCTGCTAGGACTTGTGCTTGTACCCGTGTTTTAGTCAGTTTTCATTCCTGATACCTGTTTTCACGACTGTTTGGATATGTTGCTATAGTGTTTTATAAGCAACATTATGCATAATCATTCATCTTATGTTTTGGCAAAAAAGGCTTCAAACCAAGCTCAAGTTGATTGGGTGAGATCAAACAAAAATTATGCCAGAGGCAAAAGTGAAGGCCCCAAAGGACTGTTCTTTGCATGCTTTAAACTAGGAGGGACAGTGCAACTAAATCTGTACCTCGTTACATAACATTTTTAGAGTTTTAGTCCTTTTCAGGAGAAGGACACAAAAATTGTGGAAACTTACTTTGCAATTTGCACTTCAACTGCATGGCATCAACAAGAACAATTTGTTTTATTCAGCCTTGCTATGCATTATAAGGAAAGAAAGATAATTTCTTTTAGTGTCTTGCAGTACTAGTCTAGCCAGTCATATTGTTGGATGCATTTTTATTAGGATTTTCTTCAAGCTGTGAATAAATATTGGCAAAGTAAAGAAGTGCCATATGAAGATGCTCTTTACCTTGTTATTAACTTCTATGACTTTAGAAAAGCACAGGTTTGTGGAGATGGAGAGGATTATAAAATAGAGTGCATAAAATATAGGTGTTCCGTTTGTTTTTCTTGTGGACGTCTAGGACAGCCAGTCCCGGTGTTTCTGACCACCTTCTGCAGAATGTCATTAGGATCATGGAGCTTCAACCTAGTGAACTTCTCCCAGTTTGATGTGAAAAGTTAAATATAAATGAAGTGGGTGTTTACAAATCGCTAGCTTCTCTGAACGGGGGAAGGAAGCAGCAAGATACTGTGCAATTATTGTGATTCTGCATAGTGAAGCAAAGAACAATTAAGCCATCGAGGGCATGGGGTGATCCAGTGGGATCACACACTTATTTCTGTGTGTTCTTAAAGGAAAACTGAATTGTCATAAATCAGAAAGACATTTGAGTTCACACATGAAATGTTTGCACTCAGATGAATCCCAATGCTGTTCAAGAGCTACTGGTGAGCCTAGCTACTGCTTTTAGCTAAACAAACTACTATGAAGACTGTTTTTTGCAAGATTACATAAAATGCTCTTTACTTGATGAGATATGATCATCTTCAGTGTGCCATATGTATATTAGTGTGGGTGCATGGAGAGGAAAAGAAAAGTTTGGCATCCTTGCAGTACAAAATTCATTAAGAATAGGTAAATAGGTATCTGGCACCTGCATCTTTGGGGAAATAATTTGGGCAAGAGTTGTGGGAAGATGTAGCATCCACTGTCTGAATAGATCAGCACAGCAACTTGCACTATAACTGACAATTTTGCCTTTCATGAACGTCAGCTGAAGAGTAACAAGCTCCATCTTTGCCCGTCCCATCCCAGCCATTTTGGAGAAATTTTTGTTACACATCAGCAGGATGAGCATCTCTCTATTCACTCCTTCCCTGGGACCCCTGCTGTTCACCTTCTGATGCAAACTTTAGTCACTTGATGGCTGAATGCCAGGTTGAGGTTGTCCTACAGAAGTATATGAGAAAACTTGGAAGCGTTTTCTTT
>VYZT01008114.1:0-30095 GCA_013400735.1 Pomatostomus ruficeps | reverse complement strand
CTTTTTTGAACACATGCCATTTCTGTACAGACAGCAACAGTTAGATTAGCAAATGAAAAATGAGCTCTATATTTCCCATTTCAGATAAACTAGAAATTATAGATTTTTAAAACTATTTTGGTATTAAAAACTACAACTCAGCTATCAGTTGATCAGTGAAATTAATATCATCATATATGCCAAAGCGTCTATTTTTTCTTCTGGAACATTGTAAATCAGGAATAAATAACGTCTCCTACATTTGGTAAGGAACACTATGCAATACTTTAGAAACATGTAATATCCCAACATCAAGTGTCTCAAATTCTGCCGTGCTCATTCTTTTCAACTTCTTAATAAGTTGAAAACCTGTTTGATATCCTTTGAACAATACCATCAATCTCTGTTATCTGTGGTAATGAGGTTATTCTGTAGATTGGTATAATTTGGATATTACAGGTACTGTAAAGCATATGGTAGAGGGAGTCTACTGAATCCATCTGTATACTGCCAGCTTAGGTCTGCCATTGATAGAATTGACCTTGAAGTGATAATTCTTCCTGGACTCAATGATTCCTGTTGATTAATTGGGTGGCCATATCACAGTCCCAGTGAGATAGGTGCTGGGGGGATGTACTGCCCCAGGCACTGTTCAGCACAGACACTGCTTCTGGACACTCATGTCATGCAGAATCCAAGATAATGTGAAAGGCCAAATGCAGCAAAACATAGGATGGATGGGCTGACCACCTCTTCAGGTTATGCTGCTATCAACAGGTCCTTGCCTGAGAACAGATGCCTGAGATCAAAAAAGATGCTTTTCAGACACTTTGTCCTCCTCACCTTCTATGGGCAGTACCCTTGCAGAAGTGGGACTTGCCAAGGGAATGAAGCCTTGGTTTCAGCTTTACAGCAGATAAGAGAATTCATATCCCATATCTCTTTCTATCTCTGAAGGGTGCTGAGTAACGTGGTGCAGTACCTGTGCAGTTTCTCCGTGTTCTTCCATGGGGCTGCTGCAGTGGGTTTGCAGCTGGCAGGGCTTGTGCGGGACAAGAGGGAAGGTGGACATCAGGCCTAGACATAATCTGCCTGTAGATTGCAGATGATGCAGAGGTATCACCATCTGATGGTTCATATTTCTGTGACCAGTCAATATATCACTACCCTGCCTTTTCTTCACTGCATCCAGCTGATGAGCTAGTGGCAAAAATTGTTATTAATGTTTTACATTTTGTTATGCTTTTTTACTATTGCAGTGTCATCCATCACTCCTTGTCCTCTTTTGCTTCCATGATGACTGATCTTTGTTTAATCAGCAAATTTGATGATCACTGTTCTTCTTTTTTTTTCCTATAAAAGCCATTAATGAAGATAATAAATAGGATCTGTCTTACTAAACACATTTACCCTTAGAAAATTCTGTCATCTCTCTCTTTTTGGCTTGGTAACATCCCTTTCAAATGAACATGGAAGAAAATGCAGATGAAGTAAAATCGCTGTGTTAACCAACGTTGCTGACTTCACAACCATCCGTCCATACATATTTCAATTTGAAGAACAATTTCCCACGTGATACTGAAATCCTTGTATGTTAGATGACTACTGTGCTAGAAAACAAAAACATGGTAACTATTTTAAAAATAGCAGGCTCCATTCCAGTTATGATTACTTTTCTATCAATTTCTTTGTTGGTGACTTAATGGAGTATTGTTTTGATACCATGTTTGACCATTGTATTTTGACTACTATTTTTCTATGACAGTGTAAATATAACTAATGATTACTCTATAAAGGTTGGCTGGGGGTAAGATAGGCAGAGATTGTTTCATAATATGAGAAATAACAAAAAAAGTTTCAGAAGGAAATAATAATGTCTCTATTTTGTGTGTCAGTTCTTAAAACAGCTGATATAATTTAGTAAAATTTATATCTATATGTGTTCAAAGGCCGAGTACCATAAGCATACATTACTAGAAGAGGATTATAGAATGGTTTATGTTGGAAGGGACCTTAATGATTATATAGTTCCAACCACTCTGCCACGGGCAGGGACACCTTTCGCTAGACCAGGTTGTTCAGGGCCACATCCAACCTGGCCTTGAACACTTCCAGGGATGGGGCATCCACAACTTCTTTGGGCAGCCTGTTCCAATGCCTCACCACCCTCTGAGTAAAGAATTGTGTTCTAATATCTAATCTAAACCTACTCTGTTTCAGTTTGAAGCTATTCCCCTTGTTCTGTCACTACATGCCCTTGTAAAAAGCCTCTCTCCATCTTTCTTGTAGGCTCCCTATCTGACAGAACTTCAGACTTCCCAGGTTTCCAAAGTCTTGATTACTTGCTAATTTTTTTCATAATTATTGTTACTTAAAAATAACTGCAGGGAGTTATCTCTGTCTCTCTCTAACACATATGGTGGATATGCTTTCCTGTGTATCCTGAAATCCTACTGGATTGGTAGATCTTTCCTTGGTGGACCACAGATTGCTTCCAACTTAGACACCTGTGTTTCTGTCAAGACATGCAGAGGCGTGGTGACCATCCCCATCCTTTTGTAACAGTCACTGTCAGGATAAAGTAGTATACTGAAGGGTTTGGAGGTGTGCTGAGTCACCACAGTTTAGGAATGTGCTTTGGATGTATATAGAAAGTTTAAAGACTTAGTTAATGGAAATTGGGCATTATGAATTATCTTTGTATTCTTCTTACTTGCTTTGCTGTAATGTTAGCACATCAATAGGTTGTTCAATAATAGTGGGTATTCAAATCTGCCATTTGCAGATCACTCGCAGTAGATTTTTTTCTTTCAGTTCTCAAGTAGCAGCAGGTTAAAAGTAAAAGAAAAAAAATTGTGGTTTGCAACAGACACATGGGTAGAATCTAACCTTCGCAAACATGAAAAGGACTGTCGGCCAATTAGCTGTTGGTTAATAAAAAGTCAAATTCTTTGTTGAACACAAATATATATCATATTGAAAAGCATCATGAGACTGGAGTAAGGAGCCATCATTGTGTTAATGCTACCAAATAGCTTTCAGGGAAGAGAAAGAGCATACACTGGATTCTTAGAGCCACAATCATACATCACACACATGATGTAATCAGAAATTATACACAACATTCACATCATACACCTGTTCTTCAACTCACATCCTGATCTGATATGCATCAAATGCTTCCCTATATATTTTAATGTCCATATTGTACTCTAATAGAGTGATTCTAAATGTATTACAAATTATATTAGCAAGGGGAGAAAACACTCTTTGCTTTGTACACAAGTTCTTTGTGCTTTTGGTATGGCAATTGTTCAGAAACACACCTCTAATACCAAACTTATACTGAAAAATAATGTTTAAATATATAAACATTTCTCTTGCTACATCAAAGTAATGCTTTAGCTAATTCCACTATGAATATTAGTCTGTGTAGAGGACAGACAGATTATAGGGATGTTTCAAAAAGTCCTTATGTCACAGCACAGTTCTATATGGGTATTTCCTTTTCCAATTTCCCAACCCCTTTTCTCTTCCCAAAGGACAGAAAGGGGATCCTCTAGAAAACCAGGGCATCAAATATCCTGTTGCAGAACTGAGATCTGTACAAATTCTTTGAAAGAAGCTGTTGCATAGAAAATGCTAATTGCATTTGTTTAACAGATTCACAGAGAGGATCAGGTTGGAAGGGACCACAGTGGGTCATCTGGTCCAACCACCCTGCTCAAGAGGGATGTAAGGATTTATCAGTTGCCTGTCTCAAGGTTAAGGCCACAGAAGGTGTCTCACTGTGAGCTTTCTGAAATAGCAGAAACCAAAGCTAGAATTTCTTTCACAATTCCTGAAGTAAAACCCAAAGTGTCAACAGCAGCTACTTGCAGCTTTGTTCTCTTGTTATTCTAGCTCTCCTTGAAAAATCTAAAAAAACCCCCCTAATCTCTATGGATGTTATCTAGAAGTCAAAACTGAAGAATTATGGGAACCAAAGAGATATTTCTCAGTCCTACATTTGAATTCTTCCTTTTCAAACTGCTTTGATTTATTTCTATCATTCCTTCCTCATATCTTTCTACAAGCTGAAGTATCTTATTTTACTTGAAACATTGTCCTATGAAAGACTTCCCATATGGTAATCTTTCTGTCGCCCTACACTCTTTTACAGACTGTAACTTTTCTTTCTTGGGATGACCAGTACAGGGTCCAGTCATCAAAATGTGGATACACCACATATCAGCACAGTGGCTTTATGATGTTTCCTATTTTTTTTTGCTATACCTTTCCAATTAATTCCCTTTTTAACAGCACCTTCTTCATTTCATTACTCCAGGCCACTGAGCTGTCAGAGAACTGTCTTAATTTCTTTCTATGAAATGCAGTATTTCACTGAGGAACTTGTTGCTACAGAATAGTACAAATACCACAAATTTACATGGATTTTAAAAATAATTAAAGAAATCCATGACAGAAAAATTAATCAATGGCTATTAAATAACAGAAGGAGTATTGCTAGTTCAGGTGTTTCAGGCATCACAGTGTCAGGAGACGGGAGAGTATGGTGGGAAAGGACCATTAACTTCCTTTCCATGCTTCTCTTTAAACTTTTGCTGTTGGCCTCAGTCAGGCAGAAGTTTATGCAAGGCAGACCTGGCTCAGACAGGCCATCGTTATGCCATGTTCTTAAGCGGCAGTAGTTAATATGTAGACCTTTAACATATTACTGCTGGTTTTCCCATGCTGAAGATTTTTGCATTTGTCAGTGCTGCAGTTCAGCTGACAGCCCATTTACTGGAGACCTTTTGAAAGCCTCTGCTGTAGGGTTAGCAAACCTATGTCATCCTGAAGCTTTGTCTCTATTGGTGATCTCATACAGGTATATTGAGCAATGCAGGCTCCATTGTGGCTCCCTGGGAGACTGCCTTTACTGAAATTCCTCCAGTGGGAACTTCCTTTTATTCTTGATCATTTCCCCCATAAATTAAAGAATAATTTATATATGCAAGGTGTATGGCAGTTTAGTTTCTTTAAGAGACTCTGCAAATGGGTGTCTTCTGGCTCTTTTGTATAATATTGCTCTACCTGCTCATTGCTCCTTCAAACAACTTTAACTGGTTTATGAGAAATGACTCCCAGTACAAAAGTCTTAGACACCTACCTGTTGTATTTGAACATGTGTGCTAATTCTATGCTTTCTTCTTGGTGTAACCATTTTACCTAACATGAAAATTTGTATGTGCAGTTTCCATTTCCTCTGAGATCTCTGAAAAAAATTAGCATCATGTTTCAGTGCCAAAGCTAATGTAGATTTCAAATTACAACTCAGTATCCAGATCCTGAAGAAGGTGTGAATGACTACAGTCTGGGCTGGCTCTTCTGCACCTCCCTCTGTTGACCATTAGCCTTGGAGTGATTCTGTAGCATATTCCCCCTGCAGAGAATGGGTGAAAGATGGAAAACTTTTCTATAATGGACAGTAATACAAACCGTTCATCTAACTAGTTTGTTATAGTCTTGTCTTCTTTTACCTTGCCCTGACACTTTGGTGATGACTGAGTGACCATTAGCAAGGATTCTATGTTGGGAAAGAGGTATTTTTTCATGTTCTTTATGCCTTTAACAGGTTTCACCTCTAATCTTTTTGGCTTTCCTTATGGCCGTTCAATCTTTACATGTCTAGTTTATTTTATTTTCCTTATTTCCTTATTGAGACAAAGATTCTATTTTCAGCAGGCTGCCTTCTCACCACCCTGCTCTGATTGTACATGTGGAGTTGAGAGAAAATATCTTTATCAATCTTTTTGCTTTCTAGTGTGCCTTCACAGTGATGTCTTAAAACAGTCCCCTTTGCCATTTGCAAGCATTTTATCCTTTAACTGCTTAATTTTTTTACCTTCATTGGACTTCTTTGTTTCTGTGAAATTCCTTCTCTAATCTCAGTGCTGTTAGACTCATGGTGGTTATTTTTTCTTTTTGCCCTTACAAGGATGATGAGGTTCACCCCAGTGTTACAGAAAATATCTTTGGCATTGACTTCCTAAACTGAGTTGCTGGCCTTGTCCAACACTACCCTAAGGTTTGTTTCTTTTTTGTAGCCAGCCATTGGGCAGAATTTCACTCGACAGTGTTTGCTTGGGTGACTGCTGCAAAGCTTGCTTCAGAGAGTGAGGACAACAAATGATATCTGGGCTGATTCATTGCCTGAATGGTGGGTACAGAAGGAATGACTCTGTCGTGGTGTGCAGTTGTCCTGGTCATCCTTGGAGGATGGTCCAATGATGGTTGTCTTAACAGTTGCAAGTGATTTATTTCCTAAGTGAGCTGCTCTGTGTTGATATTCTTCAGCAGTGGCCATGCCACCCCTGCATATGGTGTAACACATGAACATGGTGCACAATGAACACTGAAATCACATTTGGAAGCTGTGCCTAGTTCAAGAGCTTTAAGCTGTTCATCCTTGCTGTAGATGTCAGCCTTTTTGTTCCTAGGGTCTACAAACCTGGTGCTCTGGCTGTGGCCACTGAAGAAACATAGTTCCTTACCACTACAGAGCTGTAACAGTTTTTAACCCTTTGAAATGCAGAAGATATTGTGACTTACTCAAAAATATGTTATTGGATTGTCCCCTGTCTTGGATTATTACCTGGCACACAAAAGGCGGGACACTTTATGGGACTGTGTTTCCTGGATCAGGGAATGTCTTTTATATTTGGACATCACTTAATAGGAATCATTGCAAATGCATTATTGTAACACCCTCTACTCCATCATTTTGACCTTACTTACGTCATGGGTATTTATTCTTTCTTCTGATACAAATATTAACCTCCTATCTTGCATTAGATTCATATATTCATCCACTACCTGGGAAAACAGAGAGAGAGGAGAAGAGGGATGCAGGAGAGAGGGGCTTTTAGTATTCTGTAGCTGAGCTGTCTGATGTAATGTGTGAGAGAATATAGATGCCAGTAATGTGCAAAGAGCTTGAAAAATGATCAGACAGTGCCAAGCCCACAGTGCCTGTTGTCAGGAGGGCTAACAGTGTAATAAATCAACCTGTCTAGTGTCAAGGGTCATGTAGTGTGATGTTCAAAGCTGTTTGGCCAGCCTGATCCAGACAGGCATATGCTATTCATTTCCGAGCTGTTAGTGCTCTTACTAGAACCATCCTAAAGCGGTGTCTACCCTGTGCTGCTTTGGGCTCTAAGTCAAGGTTCCAAAGGAGAAAGTATCTGGGAGAAGGGAATGAAGTGCTGCTTAGTTTCAGGTCTCGTGCTTCTCCTGTAATTATTTTTACTAGGCATTACTGGGAAGAGTGTGGAAAACTGCTTGTCAGATGGGTTCTTCTCGTCCTTTGTGTAGGACAGTGGTGCTTAACCTGTTCCAATTGGATGAGCCATATAGGCCCACAGTGGCAGATGGGAACAACAGTCACTGTCTTTTTCTGTTCACTTGACCACACACTTCACAGAAAATGGACAGAACATGTCCTGTTTTGAGTAAGTGGATATCAAGCAAAATACAAATAAATGATCCACTCCAATCCCATTCACTGCACATTTTGATAATTGTGTTTCTTCCTTGTAGGTCTCATTCTTGCTGTGCTTTTCACCTCCATTTTGTCATATTTAGATGGGCTGAAGGGAAGACAATCTGCTTCTAGCCCTGCTGAGATGGGAGGAGCATCTTCCCATCTGTCTTCTCCTACCCCTGTGTTTGTAGGGCTGGATAGGTACAGGAAAGCTGCAGTAGGCATTTCAGGCAAGTCTGAAACTTCCCATGTTCAGGAGCTTTAATTAGCCTCACTAGCTGGGAATATGCAGGGAGAAAGGTTAAGGCAGCAAATCAGGCTAATTACAGGCCGGAAGTCCCAGGAGTTCAGGTCAAGTGATCTTCCATGGCCCTAATCACTGAGAAAGAAGCTGTTAATGCTGTGCTGTCTCTGCAAGTGCTGCAGGGCTGCTGGTTTTCAAGCCAGGCATGTGGTGACTTCCCAAAGGGCCATTCTACCCCAGGTACCCACAAGGCAGGTCAAGGTACAAACCCGGGTAAGCTGGGTCACAAATTAGTATTTCCCCTCAGTGTTTTTGGGTGGTGATGGCAGTAGGTCCTTGGTCTCTGCTAGAGTACTCACAGATCCACAATCTATAAATCCATCCATCAGGGGCTCATCAGGCTCCTACACTGTACCCCAATCTGTCTCTCATATGCAGCTGGGGTACTGAAACATTCAACTGTCAGAAGCAAATTGATGTGAATACAAATGACGTGAAACGAAAAGGGCTGGTACACAAGTTATGTAGCAAGTAATTTTGCCACCTGAAACAAATTTCAGAAGAGCAGTTGGGTGAGAAGCTTAAGGACTCCTAGCAGATATAGCATGGAGGAAGACTCAGTGGGAATCTGGCTTGGTCCAAATAAACAAAAACCCCTGCACTACAATGTCAATCAAAACCCCAAAAGCAAAACATAACTCCAAACCCAAAGACCATTCCCCCAAACCTATAAAAAAAATTAGGTTTAAACAAAGTGTAGAGGGAAGATTCAGCAGGAGAGATTTACCCAGGAATTTGACTAGTTTGCTTCCAAAATTTTTCTCAAAGATTTGTAAACTGTGATGTTTGAAAGTTAATTTTGTTCAAAGGAACAGCTATGGTTATAATTTAAGTCTTAATTGTACATGGGTTTTTAGTAATTTCATACATTCTATGTGGACTCTATTTCCATTGATCGTTTCAACAATATTTTTTTTTTGAGAAAATTACTATGCCCACCTAGCCCCCCCAAAACATGCTTGTTATGTTCTTCTCAGACTGTAGAAAGTGTCATTGATTTCTGTTTTTCTTGACATACCCAAATCCTGGGAAGGTCTTTTACAAATTAAGATCAAAAGTTATTACAGCACTGGACTGTCAGTAGTGCTGGTGTCTCATACTCAGACACTGTGCAACAAAGTCAGCTCTTTCCCACATCTGCAAATACCATGATAGTGCCTGATGCCTTTGTAAATAGCTTTGAGAAACTTATAAAAAGTCATTTGTATAAATAAGCATTTCAAGTCATTATCAGCAGAGCCTAACTGGGGTATCAAAATGCAAGACAAAAGAAAAAAAGCAAATTTGATCACTTCATGCCCATAAGTATATATCTAGGATTATTAATTTTTCGAACTGTGATTCCAAAGATACTGTCAATGTTAAATGCTTGTAAAAAATTCTGTCTATATATTTCAATAGAAAACTTTGTAATGATGAAACATTAGAACTGGGAATACTGCTCTCTCTGCAGAGTTTTAGGCAGTCCAGTAATAAAATAGAGCATCAGAATGTAAAACCAAAGCAAGGCAAAAAGCAGTGAAGACAGAGGGCAGAAAGGACCACTTGATGTAAAAGAAAAATATATTCTTTGTCTGTAGCATCTAAATCAGTGCTCTTAATAGCAACGTTGAAGAGCAAGAGTGCCACCTCAGAGTCTGAAACAGAAAGATATGAATTAGAAGGGGTTGACAAAATAAAAGGAAAGAAAATGTCCAAAGAGTGACATACTGTTTCTTCCAGTGAGCTAATGGAGAAGACATTTTGCAAGGTTTTTGTCCTTCCAGTGCTTAATATAGAAAGGACCTTAAAAATCATCTAGTTCCAATGCTCCTGCCATGGACAGGGACACCTTACACTAGCCTGGGTTGCTCAAATTCCCATCCAGTCTGGCCTTGAACACTTCCAGGGGTGGGGCATCCACAGCTTCTCTGAGCAACCAGTCCCAATGCCTCACCACCCTTGGTTTGAAAAGTGAGGATGTCAGTATTTGATATGTGTATATGTGGCACCAAAGCTGGCTTGAAAGTCCCCAGGATCCATGATCAATTTATTGCCCCCTCTGACATATTAGAAAATGCTTACAGTTCTGTTCACAAACTGAGTAACCCTGATGGTTTCAAGTCTAAATAGCCATTGAAATCCACCAATACTAAAAATCAAACTGTTTTGGAAGATGGTGCCAGACCATGGTGTCAGGTACCAGACACGAGCTTTGCTGCTGGAGCACAATATAGTAGCTAGCAACAACAAAGGTGTGCATGCTTTCACTTGAATTATTCTACTTGTGCAGCTGTGTCGCCAGTGTTTGGCAGGACTAACCCCATGTATCCTGATGTTAATGGATTTATTCCCATCGTGTAGTAGGAGTAAGGTTTGTATATAGGGAAAATATATCTACTACAGCCAATTTGTACTTGATGGGTAAGAAAATATCTCCAATAAAAAGGATTCTTCCTGTTGATTCATCTCATGTCAGGCGGCTGTTAATTTCACAGAATCAAAATGATTTTTGTTTATTTCTACATAAAAGTACCAAAAAAAATCCAGTAAAGGCTTGCTGCATCATTAATTTAGATTTTAACTTTTTTTTTTTTTTTCCAAAAGAAAATGCATGTTTAACCTGGTACAAAATAATATTTAAATGTTGTAGGGGAAAAGAATTTTTCATTTCCAAATTATTCTGGACTATTACTAAGGCTCGTATAATAATCCACTATTTAGAATAGACCTAATATAGCTATAAGGTTTGTGTTTGTTTAATTTATAATTACTTAAATTATTGTAGAGTCTGAATGCTTGTTAATTAAGTGTAGTACATTACTATCCACATTTGTTGGTGTACTAGCTGTGGGTAGTGCTTTATAGATCTACAAGAAGGAAGTGACTGGCAACAAGCAACCTAAAATCAAATGTGGACTCTGCAGCGCCTTGTGTACCATCAGGAAGGAAAACACAAGGCTCTTTCAGGTTCTGCAACAGCAGAGACAAAGTAATGAATAAAAAATAAAGCCACTGCAAGTGTTTTTAAACACACATTAAAGGTAATATTTCCCCTGCAATATTTTAATGGTCTTATGCATTTTGTGATTGTTTTATTTAAATATTGATTGGAATTTGTTTTAGTTTATTTTTCATCTTCCTAATCCTTTCAAGATTAGGTGCTGAGCAATGGGGATAACTGGAGATCAGTGGCAGACAGCTGGTGTTAATGCACCTTCTTATTACATTGGCAATGTTTTTCCAGCTTGTAACAACCAGTTGATCCTGTTAACTGTGGCTAACGCAAAGCAGAACTATGCATTTGGTGGCCATCAGCAGGTGTGTGGGGTTGGCATGTATGTAAAGAAAAAATATTTTTCCATGCCTCTGCAATCCTTGCTTTACCAAATAATTGAGAGCTGTTTACCCAAGCACTCTGTTGCTGTGCTTTTTGTGGCACACCCTAAATGCCAATTATTTACCTGATTTAATATGATATATGGATGGTTTAGTTTCTGAGCTATTTACAATAAAGCAATCACCTACACGGTTTCTACCCAACCTAGGGATAAGCAGGACGGGGCTTATTGGATTTTCCTGCTCTTCTGTGCCACAAGGAAAACACCTCAGCAGCCTACATGGAACCGACCCAGCGTGAGGGTAGAAGGGCCATGTGTATGTCCCTGTGGGAAGGGCGTGCGCTGGCCTGGAGAAGCCTGGAACCAGCTCTGCCATTCAAGCTGTGAGTGCATCCACCCTTGTCTGCTGCACAGGTCTCCTGTTCTCTGTCTGATCTTCAAGTAGGCTTGCTAAAAGCACTCCCTGTCCTTTTTAAAGCAACGGGAAGCAGACATTCTCCCCTGCTTGAAGGTGAGCACTTGGCCTGAAGGTCTCAGAGGTCCACTGAAACAGGTGATGCTGGGTTTGTAGATGTGGCACTGCCGTTCCCAAAGCGTTGCAGGGCTGTGCAGCCCCAGCACGTGGCAGTTCCTGGCCTCAGTACGTGGATTTACCAGGCCCGTGTTTGGGGCTGCAGAAGCTGGAGGATGCCCTTGGACCACCAAACTGGGCTCTGTGAAGGACAGCAAAACCAGAAATGTCTCTGAGGGGTCCATTTGTCCAGAGCTTGGGTAAATGATCCATGGCTAGATCTCTCTCCTGGAAACAAGTGTCTAGTTCTTTGACAGAATTCAGCTGGGCTTACCCTTAGGATTGGGAAAGAGGAAAACCTATATTAGTAAATGCTAAAGGATGGCATATTGTAAGGTTTGTCAAGATTTTGAGAGATTAATCATTTTATATGTGTATTTCTCACATAGAGAAGCTTATATCAACAAGTTTAAAACCCTAATTAAAGAGTTACAACCTCCTGGAATATTGAAAACATATTTAAAATATATAAGTACTGGTGTATGTTGATGAATCACCTAATTTTCCTCCATATCTTGATTTCTGGAAAATATTAGATTTTGAATTTTTATCTTTTCTCTGACAGTTGTTTCTGTTGGTTACAATTTCCCAGGCAGTGAAAGACCAGTCATGAACTGCCCATTACCACGACAGAGCCCCATGCCATCCCAGTCCTTCAGTTTCTGAGGTCACCATAACCTACATGTGGTGCTCTGTGCTGCTGGAGGGATGATGCAGGTACAGCTTTTGTGAGCATCCCTTTCAGAGGGTGGTAATTGCTTCATGGCAGTTTTGTGGTGTCAGCATTGTTTTCAGTTGGCATGGGAACTAAACCAGAACCTCTTGAATGTTTTTCGGAAATAATTGGTTTGAGATGAAAAATCTTGGGTTTTCAAACGGACAGCATACTTTCTCTGTTTTTGCCTTCAGAAGTGACCAATAGCCTTGAATCTTGAATACCTCCCTGATTAAAGCTTCAGACATGTTTTCTGCAAAATTTTTGGCTCTGACAAAGCAGTATATTTTGATGAGACTTCATTTAATGAAAATGTTCTGACCAGCTCCAGATGCATACTTTAGATATGCATAGATAGTTTCAATTGCCTAGAAAGAACCACCTAGTAGACAGAGAGGGTTTGCCAAAAGCAATTATATTTTATCTCAGTTTGGTTTTAAACCATTTGTGACTATCCAAGATCATGCTTTGGTAAAACAATCAGATGCAGTCCAAACTGCAGCAAGAAGCTAAACTGTAAAAGACAAATACATCTATATGTTGTGTTACAGTGAAAATTAATATTGTGCTGCTAGAGAAATCCATCCACATCTGTAGCAAATAAAAAGAGAGAGGATCATAGGATATTATATTCTGAGGAGCAATGTGACCAGTGAGGCAGAACTTGATCCACAATTGCCAAGTTACAACCTGATAATACACCATCAATTCTGAATGATACCGATCGGGGATGGTGCTTCATAATCTAAGCAATTGCTTCAAATGGTTCCACAAAGTTCCAAGATCTACTGTATTGAAGGCAGCAGAAAGATCCATCAGCAGGAGTACTGTAATTTAACTTGAATCAGCAGCTGGTGATAAATCATTTGTGACCTTAAGTAAAGCAATCCTAGGACAGTGGTACTCCCTGGAGCCAGGCTGAAAACTCTCATATAATCCATTCCCAGATAAAATTGCTGGTAGTAAAAGGGCAACCACTTGCTTCATCTTTCTTTTCCTCACATCCCAAAAAAGAGTTCTTGCCCAGCTGTCATTAGGTAGAACAGAAATCTGCAATGTAAGAGAGGGGAAGCTTTCCCCACTAACAAAGAGCAGCTGCAAAATTCAGCAGCTCAGGACTCGCAGAAAGCAAAGAGTCATTAACCATATTAGCTATAAATGAAGCAAAGCGCTGAAAGACTGTCCGCAAGCAGCCATATGGGCCAAGAGTCAAACCCAGGAGTAATGGAGCATGATTGCTTTCCCAACTGTGTGATCTCAGCAAGAAGCAAATACAAACGTATAACACTTGCAGATACAGGCACTGGGAGCATAATTGCCAGCTCTAGTGCTGAAAAGTCGCAGCTGATTAGAAATTCACTCTGTACTCGCTGAATTCCTCACAGGAGGCAGCTGAAGGATTGTGCATGAGGAGTGATTTGTGTGGCAAAATGTGATCAATAGCACAAAATAAGGCTTTAGGTTTGTTTTTTCTTATTAATAACAGAACATGAAAAAGTAGATCTGGCTGGATCAAATGCAATGTGCTAAGATTGTAACAGCTTGGTGTTTCAGGAGACTAATTTCTGGACTAAACAGTGATTTAAATAATTCCATGAGGTGCTGTCTTTGCCTTAGTCAAGTCCTGTGATCACAAAGACAGGTAAAAAAAAGCGCAGAAAACTGAGAACAAATCAGGAGCTTCACAGACTTATTCAGTTTTTAAATGGAAGGAAACAGCAAGTGTAAAAAAAACATTGTTTGCACAAGATGGTGAGGTAGGTAAATTTTATGCAATTAATCAAATAAATGTTGGATCTCTCATTTAGCCTGGTTGTCTTTGAAGACTTTGGTGGGTTGTTCAGAACACAGCATAATCCTAGGAGAGATAAATATGAGATATTTACAAATTACAGGACAAATTATACATTTTGATCACTATCAAACATGTACAGATAACTGTACAGGACTAACTAGACTCTGCCTTTGCTGCAGGTCATCTTCTAGAAGAATCATTATAATATACATTTTTCTAGCTGGTTATCCAGTTTCAGTAGTTCACTGTCAGACTAGTTTTTGAAGCAAAAAACCACCCACTTCTCATGTTAAATATCATGGAAACGCCGCAAAAAAACATAGAATAAAAGAAAATACCACCACTCCTGAAGGATCACCAGCCTTATACAGACTGCATCTCAACTGTAACTTTTAATGATCTGGACCTGGGACTCCATTAGTGTTTAATAAATAATGATGATTATACCCTACCTGCACAATGCATGCGAAGCTCCCATTGATGTTGATGTGAGTTCTTGGCACAGACTGATGGCAGGATGCTCCTGTGACAGAGATGAATTTTCCATTAGAACAAAATGAGGAAGACCTGTCTCAGTCAGCAGAATTCACAGCAACAACAGACATTCCTCAGGGACTCAGTGAAAGATGCCCATCCTGGGTGGTTGAAAGTAAATTGGGTCGGAAGCAGTGAGACAGGCTTGGACAGACACAAAACCAATTTGGGCTGAGGTAAAATTGCTCTGATGTAAAATATATATATATATAAAACATGCAATTATATCCATATTTAATTTGTATCATGTGTAAATCTTTGCTTTCTTTCTTATCACACCACAGGGGAAATTGGTATTTTCTTTTCTATGAAGGCAAAGGATAAAATTAATATTAGGGGAGGAAGAGGGAGAATGCAGATGCATTGAGCAATCTTTTGAAAACCAGCTTTTATTTAGAGTAGATCATGGAAAAATTAAGTGCTGTTTTGGTAAACAGCAGGAAACCATTACCCACACAGAAATTTGGACCATGAGTCAGACCATTCAGTTGCATTTTTTTCTTTGAAGATTTTGTAAGAAATGCAGAGATGAGGAAATTGTGTGAAACGGGGGACAGCTAAGCACAACAAGGGCACAGAGAGAAAGCTCTTACAGTGTGGTCTTGAGAAAAAAAATGAGAAAGGAAAGTTTTTGGCAAGGGGTTGGCTCAAAAGACCTGAATCTGTGAGTCAGGATAAAGCCTCTCTGTTATTTTGGCATTAATTTTTTTGTGGAATGGCCATGGAATTTCTGTAAATAAAGACTAGTGCCCAATTTTGTTATCAGCTGTTTCTCTTGGACATCTGCATATTTTGCTTGACCATTTGAGTAAAAAGAAATAACATTTTCTATCTGTTTCCAGGATGATCAGTGAAGAAAAAAAGGGAAATAGGAAAATATAAGAGGCTGCAAGTAACTCAATTGCCTTTTTGAAGGATGTTTAATAATAATAGACTGTTGTTAAGTGAGCAAGTGTATTTTCAGGAGGAAAATCATAATTATTAGAACATATGCCTTAGCAAATCAGGTGGAAAGGATGAATCTGGTAAGGGGAATACCTGTGCTCCAGTCTTTACATTATGCTAATGATCTCAACAAAATCGCAGCTTAGAATAGGTGATTAAAAAAGCACAGGAAACCATCATCTACTTCAGCAGCAAATAAAAGCCGAAAATAGTTATAAGCAAGAGGGATGACAAATTTTGTCTATCAAATAAATAAAATATATCAGAAAGATTTCATTTTTTCTACATTTGAGTGCTACATACAGGTAATGCACAACTTAGGGTCAGGATTATTGGCAGTTCCCAATATATATAATTTGTTATAATAATAATTTTTGGATATGTGTAAAGCTGAGGTATCTGTTTAGTAACTGTGCATTTGTAAAATGTGAAACCAAAAGTTCACTTCTCATTAAAATTGTGCAAATTAGGTACCCAAAACCCAGACTGGCATTTCAAAACTGTGGGTCAGATTTCTGTGAGTGCTACTAGAAAACTGTGCTTTTATTTAATAACATTTTCTGGTTTTGTTGCTCTAAAAAGTGATCCCAATAATTTGTTTTACTCTCTCATTATAGCTTTTAGATGTCATAGTGCAAAGAATGTAAATATTTCTTGAGCTACTTAGTGGTGCAAATGGAAATGTGAAAATATTTATTGCTGAAACAAAAGTACAATCTCTATTGCTTAATTATGATAATCTAGGGAAATTGTTCTTGCATAATTCCATATAAAGTAGTAAGAGAAAAAATAGCTAGCTGTTCTTTTCTATTGCTAGCCCTTAATAGGTCCAGGTAAGATTCCATAAACTCATATTTTCATGTCAAATTTCTTGCTTAAACTGTGTTTTGGAAAAAGTGTAGTACTTTAAAATGCAATCATTATTGCATGAACTGCTGAAGTTCTGGGAGAAATTATAGATTTCAGTGTAATGTCATTTAAACTAATCTCTGAAACAGCAAGGATTTTTATTTATGTATTTGTGCTTTTAATTTTTTTTCATTTTAGGATCATTAATCCGTTTTGTAGAAGCTAGAAAGTTTTGGACAGAACCTAAGCTGTTTCTAGTCCTTCTGGCTCTGAAGATATCTTCTTAATATAAATAATTGCTGCAACTAAGTTTATAGAGTATGCAACCCTTGGGGCTGTGGAATTCATTATGTTTTGTGTAAATACGTGTAGATTAGGCTTGCCTAATTTGAAATTTTGAAATGTGTGCATTTAATTTCAATTCCTGCTCTGGAACAACCAACTGGAGAAAAGAAATTATTATGGCCTATAGAATTTGCAAGGTGTTTCATTAGGTTTACATGGCAGGAGGACTGCCAGCTGTAAGGCTTCAAAGGACTTTCTGGGGAAAACAACCACACTTTAGGAATAGCAAAAAAAATATGTAGTTTGGTTTTCCACGGTGCTCTGTTTGGTTTTGCCTTTTGGATATCTTTGTGGTGACTGGAGCACTTCTGAGAGCTCCTGAGAGTCAAACAGACTGCTTTGGTGTTCAAATGACACCTGAGCTCCTGCCAGTCCCTGTTGTGGGGACATAGACTCGTGTCTCTCTCCTCCACCTGGCTGTGTGGTGCTGTGATGTTTGGAGGAATTTACATCCTTGATACCTCTCACATGTGTTAGAGGTGGCTTAAGCAGGCAAAATGATTCACAAGTTATTGAGGGGAGGTGGAACTAAGACATACAAACCAGGTAAACTTTATTTCTTTAGAAGGGTCTGAAACAAAAGTCTTGAGGAGCAGGTGGGGCAGCTGGGGTTCTTTAGCCTGGAGAAAAGGAGGCTCGGCAGGGACCCTTTCACTCTCCAACTACCTGAAAGGCACCTGTAGCAAGGTAAGGGTTGGTCTCTCCAAGGTAACAGAGCAAGAGGAAAGAGCCTCAAGTTGCACCTGGGGAGATTTAAGTCAGATAATTGGGAAACTTTTTTTACTGAAAGGGTTGTTAAGTATCAAAACAGTCTGCCCAGGGAAGTGGAGGAGTTGCCACCCCAGATACATTTAAAAGACATGTGGATGTGGCACTTAGGGACATGGTTTAGTGGTGGATTTGGCAGTGGTGGGTTAATGGTTGGACTCAATGATCTTAGAGGACTTTTCCAACCTAAATGATTCTATGATTTTAAAACCAGTTGAATCAAGTACTTTTTCAGTCCCAAACAGAAATTCTGA
Organism: Pomatostomus ruficeps; assembly: GCA_013400735.1. NCBI lineage: Eukaryota > Metazoa > Chordata > Aves > Passeriformes > Timaliidae > Pomatostomus > Pomatostomus ruficeps. Next base: position 12,191 of record VYZT01008114.1, on the reverse strand, counting down.
GTATGAGCTCCCTAAGAAAAACTGATACTCCCTCTTCCCTCTATCCTGGTGCTGTCTCACAGTCACTTCAAGCCAGGATGAAACAAGGATGCTTCCCCTCACTGCTTTCCTTGCCTTGGGTCTACAGACCTTTGTTTTGGGGTGTGTTCTCAGAACAGCTCATCACCACATGGCAGACTAAGAATGAGCTGATGATGGCTTTTTGCTCTACAAGCTATTTCACTTGGTTTTAAAAATGTCTCCTTTTATTTCAGTAGTTATTCTGGTGATGGAAGTGAGAGTCTGGATAAAGATGAGCCAGTTTTCAGTGCTATCTGTCTCACTGAACACTGAATTTACTGGCTACTGACAACTGATGGTGCCTCTCCCCAAGTCCTCCCTCTCTCCTCCAGAGTGAGCAAGTGGATTTTGGAGAATATGACACAAAATACAGCCTAAGTACAGCCTTTCCCTAGATCTTTGTGTAATGCATTTCATCCCTGGGATAGGTGTGCCGCTTCAATGTGATGCCATCTGAGGAAGATCTCAGGGCCCATTTAGTTATACCACAGCTCTGTGTGTATGTGATTGGGATACCATTTGTATTTAAAACTACAGTACTGTACCACTGTTATGCTTTTACCTCAAGACAACTAGTGTGGATTCATTGCATGAGATAAAAACCAGAGCTTTTTCAGTGAGGACACATTCAGAATTGAGTGACCTTTTATGTTTTGTTTGCCCAGAAAGTTTGTGTCATCCCAGAACTGTTGTGTTTTCCACCTGATTTTCTGTCTGTGCTGGAGAAATGGGAAAGGTAATTCAGCTTTGCTCTTGTTTTTCTTCCTTTTATAAGCTAAATAAAAAAGCTAAGCTCTGGTTTCTGGCCTCTGCTTTTGTTTCACCAGCTGTCCTTTCACACCTGCTCTGTCATCACATCTTTCCTTTCTTCTTGCTTCCCTTCTCTCTGGACGCTCTCTGTTTCTCCAGTGGCAGCTCCCTGCAGTGGGAGGGAGGCAGCCACAGCTCTCCCCCACAGCCGTCTGCAGCTCTGGGGGTGCGTGTGTCTCTGCTGCGGTGCAAGGACAGCAGGAGCATTTTGGGCAAGTGTCACAGAGCTGCAGGTGGGGTTCCTCTGCAAGCAGAGACCTTGCCTAAAATCATGAGATAAATGACATTTCTCTGAAAGGAAACACAGTCACCATCTTTCAGTTGCACCATCTGATTTCAGTCGTATGGCTTGCAATGAAACTATAAATAACATTTACAATTTCCTTTGCTTCATTTGTATTTAAGAAACGTATTTATTACATAAACCCTTGTTACTGTCTAGCAGTAATTCTACAGCTATGTTTGCCATAGCAGCTCCCCTGTTGCATTACTACAATTATAATAAATTATTGAAGCAGAAGCCTAAACATGTACCTAGCCTACTCTTTCAATTTTAATTCCAATTTAAATATTTTATATAGTTTTCCTATAGATTCTTCATTGATGGCTAGTAATTGCACTGACACAGAAAATATAGTTTTGTTTTGAAAGATGCTTTTGGAAATTGTACCAGCATTGTTAATTATTCAAGGCAAAGAAACAAGTTAAGACTGTCTTTCTTCAACATGTCAACAGGATAAAAGAAGAACATTGTTTGTATCTCGATGGGTATATGGAGCCCAGTCATAAATTTGGTAGAGCAAGGAGGGAAAAGTTAGAGGCATGCCTGAGCCACACTATGAACATTCAGTCTTCAATGCAGAGATGAGTTTCTGCACTTAGAGCTATTTTATTGACTGGCTGAATTTCAAGTTGGAAAAGGAACAGAAAAATAATTGGTGCCACTCATACTCCCAGTCCTACCCCCTACCACTCCCGGTTTTCTAGTCAAACCATATTTCCACTTTCCTTTGATGTGCCTTGTCCTTTTCTGTAAGGAGCTAGACTCAATCACCCTGATGGGTCCCTTCCAACTCAATAATTTTTAATGATAACATTAGTCATAATTTACTAATTGTATGGTGAAAGGCAATGATAGTGATGTACCAGCAGTTTATGTAAATCAAAGAGAAAGAGGTTTTTGTGTCAATATGGTATTAATTTTCTCTTTTTTCCTTCTTTTTGCTTTTTTTGTATTTTTTCATTTTAAGAACATGTATCTACTGAGTAATACATTTTGTTAGCAGTTATCCAGCACAGAGGGTCTATTTCCATTGTAAGCTGCAGATGGGAAATGGCAGGTTTCTGTTTGCCTCTTCTCTCCAAGCTTCTATTGTTCTATTAGCAACAAACTCCCAGTAAATTTGAAAAAGAAAAATAATCTTTTTTAATTGCCTTGTACTAAAGTATAGAATTAAGCTTTATATTAAAATAATTAAAACATGTAATGAAGAACAAAATTTTTATGAAGACATGAATTCAGAAAGTTGTCATGAATTTTCTAGATGTAGCCTAATGAAGAAAAAGAATAATTTTCCTTAAATTTTGTTATCTATCACAGGAATAATACGTCTTAATAATATGAGTTTTCTTTTTAATTAGCTAACGTTTCGTGTATAAATTAATGTTGGCCAAGTAACAAACATAAGAATTATAGTACCTGTCTTCATAGAAAACTGGGCACAAGAGTTAGGCATGTATTAAAGAATGCATGGCTATGATAGATCATTATCTGACAACTAAACTGCTATTTTAATAACTGGTTACCTAATTGCATACATTAAACTATTTTTAGTTGAATTCCTTGCTGGTATCAGGTATCTTCATTTTACAACGTTGTCTTTATAAAATGCTATGGAAACAATAGGATTCAATTCCCATTCAGAGAGTGCGAAACAGCTTTGCAGTTTGGTGAAACTTCAAAACTTTTCTTATTTCATGAGATAAAGCCACAATTTTTTGAGGATGAGAGAGAGGATATGAGATTAGAGTGCTCCAGTGAGGAACCTGGACTGCAAGAGAACAAGACTCTTGATGTGGTTCTTTTTAAGGGAACTTCAATTTCTGTGGCTGTTATAAGCACAAAGCTATTCTCTTTCCTGTCTGTCTGTCTCTGTCTGTCTGCCTCTCTCACTCTCTCATTTTGATCAGAAATTCTGTCCTGGAGCAAAGAAACCTTTCTCAATGAAAGTTTCATCTGCACTTCTATGAAAAGTTGCAATTTCAATACACTGGCATTTTTGGCAGAGTTGACTAGCTCTGCCTATGATTACATATATATAAAATCAAGTATTCCCTGCAGTAAGGAACTGAGTAATCACATAGTTGTTAGTTAAGACTTTATTTTATTATATTTTGATGTATTACTTCTTAATAAATTGGAACTTATAAGTGATGCATTGCTTAATAAAATTCAAACCTGAAATTCAACGCATTCGTGTAAAACAGGCTATGGGTAATCCTCAAGCTAAAGTTACTCAACTTTGTGCTGTACTGGATCTACCTCATTCTCACACAGAATGTTATTCCCCTTGACCGAGTTGGTGAGTTAAAGAAGGAAAAATTCTGTGACAAAGGCAGCCAGCAATACTATGATGACAGTGTAACTTCTGTTCCTTTTCTGTTGGCACTCTGTATACTGTGGTCCTTTAATGTTCAGTTCCAAAAGTGGATAGCGCATTTCCTGGGAGGATTTTCATGCTCATTCATCAATCATAAAGTTGACCTTAGCAACTGAAGGTGCCCAGTCATTTGTTTATAGACAAGCTCACAAAGATATTACAGTGCTTAGCCGCGAAAGCTAAATCTCAGCTAGTGTGATATGTAAAATCCAAGATAAAGTGGTTAATAGGACATTAAGAAAAGGCTTTGATGGAATAAAAGGGAAGTGTTTCACCTCATTTGGGTACGTACTTTCGTTGAAATGATGATGACAGAATCGACCTGTATCTTGTTCATTAATACCGTTATTTGTAATAAACCCTTTAATCCTGGAAAATAGGTTTTTAAATTTTTTTTATGAGGGATGATATGAAAACCAAGCAGATGCTGCTCTTTCTCCACATATTGTACATATCCTAGTTCAGAGGACGCTTAGGCCAATACTTCAGGAGGCTTTTTGAAAAATAGTTGCTCAGAGAGTCAATCTGGCTGCAGTTTTATGCCAGAAAGATATTTAATACACTCCATTTTTGTTTAAACCCTTCTCTTTGTCTTTTATTTTCCATATAAAATATCAGTCTTGAACAAGTAAATGACATGGGGAAATCCCATACCAATACCATCTGCTTAAAGGTATACTGTATATTACTTTTAAAAGTACATGCAAATGGGGACAACTTTTTGAAAGAAAGAGCTTTCCCTCTCACTGCACATTTCTTTCACCACTACTGTGATTCCAGTGCAAAGACTGGATTTGTAAGAGAGCAGTACCTTTATATAAATGAAATTTTTCAGTTCATCAAAAACAGGGATCACTGTGGAAATAAGTGAACACTTAAATGGATTTACATTTCAGTGTTCATAGATCCTAAAAGCCATCCCCAGTGCAATGACCTTTGCCTAATTATTGTTTAGCTATGCAGTTTGCTTAATCTTATGTGCATCATAATAAATTGGAGCATATACTGCAACCACAAGCATAATAAACATCAGCAGCAAAATAAATTTCTCACAGCTTTCCCTAAAGTACCATTCACCTTTTCCCTTCAGACCCAAAAAAAGCACTTTCCCATCTCAACCAATCTTTCCAAACACAGAAGCTGTCAACAGGGAACTCTGGCTGCCAACTTTGCTGAAAGTTTCCTGCTGCCCCAGTTGCAATGGGTGATAGACCTCCACAGGCTTCCCAGGGAAATGTGATCATTTCTTGCCCATCCTTGTGTTCTCAACACCATCCAATTAACAGTGGACCCCGACCAGCAAGGGTATCCAGCAGTGAACATTATTGGGAACCCAACTGAGCACCTGCTGGTAAGGTTTCCCTGTCTCCCTCTGCACTCTACATACTCTCATTGTTTATTCATAGAGTCAAAGATTAAAGTCAGAGAGGGCCACTGTGATTGTCTAACCTCTAAACAGAAACTTTTGCAATTTTTCAATCTTCTCCCTCACCTGTCAACATTAGATGTGGACGCAGAATGCAGTTTACAGTGATCCATTTAGAATTCCACCACACCTCAGTCCTGGGCTTGCTCAGGTATCCTGGTTTCTTGTTCAGTAGTATCTGCAGTGAGTTTTGCAGGAGTAGTATCTGCTCTCCAGTCCAGTTTTGAGCTCTGTCTTGACACACTACCTCAGCATTATCACAGAGGACAACTCAGCTGCTTAAGAGACATAGAGATCCTTGTACCAGAACTCAGAATCAGCCAACTCCATTGACATCTGTGTAAATTGTTCAGGCTTATATTTGAAAACTCACAAAACCTGGCATTGTGAGTTTTCTGGACAGCCTTTGTTCCCTCTCTCCTCCTTTCATTTTTGGCTGTGGTTTTGGGGGTGTTTTTTTGTTGTTTGGAGGTTGTTTGTTTGTTTGGGGTGTTTTTTTGTTTTTTGGGAGTTTTCTTTGGGGGGGTGGTGGGTTTGCTTTTTTTTTTTTTTTGCAATAGAGCAATGTCACTGTCAGTGTCAAAAACGAAATGTATTTCAGAGCAGTCTAGGTTTTCATAGTGATAAGTATCCACAGTAGCTCAAGAGACAAAGCTTGAGGAGGAAATCAGTGAAGAATAATTAAATGGGTGCAAAATGAGCATTCTGCAGACCTCAGGTGGGCAAATAATTTTTTTAGCTTGCCTAATTACTACTGGAACAATGTGCTTTTAACACAGATCTGCATTTTGATGTGTACTGGTTTGTATCTGGATGATTCTGAAATGGGACTATTGGCAGTCCCTTTTGTAGATGTACATTGAACTGCTGTATGCTTAATTCTGGCAGGTCAAAGCCTATCCTGAGTGATCCCATATATCTATATAGATAGGCAGGAGTTACTGATATGAGTATGGCACCTTAAAAAAAAGATACAGAATATCCTTCATACCTGATTTTTATTTGTGAGTTGAGGTATCTGAAGGATAGGAAAAACTTAACAGTGGATAGCGATCAATCAAAGAAGTTCAGGAGTCATTCATGAAAAGGGGCTTTTACAGACAGCCCATGGGAAGCCCGTGTTAGAAGAGGTACCCACCTCTTCCCCGTGCCAGAGCAGATGGATGTGCCCTGAAAGAAGCCACAGCCCATGGAGAGCCCACACTGGAAGAGGCTCTTGGCTGAACTGCAGCCTATGCAGAGGAGCCTACAGAGCAGCAGGTTTCCTGTCAGAACCTGTGGCCCATGGAGCAGTCCATTCCTGAAGGATTACACCCAATGGAAACCACCCACACTGGACCAGTTCTTGGAGAACTGCAGTCCATGGGAAGGACCCAGGATGGAGATGTTCATGAATAACTGCCTCCTGTGGGAAAGACCCCACACCGGAGCAGGGGAAGAGTGCAAGGAGGAAGGACCTCAGAGGCGATGGTTATGAACTGACCACAACTCCCGTTCCCCATCCTTCCTTGGTGGAGGAGGTAGGAGAGTTATGAGTGAAGCTACGGCTGTTGAGGGGAGTGATAGAGGGTCTTGATGGGTACCAGGAGGCCAGCCAAGGTGCACCCACCACAATCAAAAAGGTGTTTTGAATTTAAAGAGAGCTACACGAGCCAAATCATGTTTGGTACCAAAATGGCCAAGCTGTTTTCCTTTGCCAAAGCACACTAATGACTATCTGTGCTGCTCTCTTCAAGGCTGCAGGTCCAGCTGGTGTAGCTTCAGGGGTGCGACTCTGACTGACAGCAGTGCCACAGAAGTCAGGCCTTAGCAGGTGACATGTCTGCTAAACCCATGGCTCTCACTGGCTTTCTGAATCCCCTGGCAGAATCTTGCCTAGTGATTAGCATGTATAACTGGGAGTCAGGTTAACTAAGGCCTTTATTTCTAGCTAGGGCATTGGCTTGGTGGGTGAGGTGACCTTTAGTGAAACATCCCAGGTTGTTCTGCCTCTTTGCTGTAAAATAGAAAAAAAAAATCTGTAGGGATGTGAAACATAATTCATTAGTATTTGTAAAGCATTTGCTGATCTGTACAAATACAAGTGTTCTACTTTTGAATAATTCTTATCCTTGCCTCACATTAAAAGTGTCTTATTCTTGCCTTTATAATAAACATGGAGATAAATACTACAGCAAGTGATAGTGAAAAATAACTTGGTTCTTGCCGAATGCTGCATTGCAATTTCTATACATCTACTAAAACAATGAGAAACCTTAAGAAGGAAAGGATGCTACTTTTCTCCCTCTCTTGATTTTCAAAAGATTTTTAAAGCTGTAATATATAGGGATGCTATATAATATCTCACCAAATCTTTTCACAGAAATAACTATACCAAGGCTAATTTAAGCATATTAGCAATCTATGAGGCTTCGAATATGAGGCTCTCTTAGAATATTGAAGCAGAATTTTCAGTTCAGCAATTATCTAATAATATACATTTTTTTCTTTTCCACTGTATCCCAGTGTATGGATATTTTATTTGGTGACTTGATAGTTTCACCATGACTGTATATAATGCTTTCAAATATTATTAAAAATAGTATTAAAAACAAGGTCTGACTGGGAAGCTGATAAACTTTCTAGTGACAGCCTATTTTTGAGGCCAAGACATTTTTAAATCTTTTCTCACACAGGAATACTTTTTGCTTTTTATGAGCAGGTATTTGAGGTGTAACACAAAGTTGTTACCCTTTTGCCACCTGAGAGTCAGAGGCTGAATCCATCTGAGTCAGGGGTTGCTTCTTTCCTTCAGTAAGTCCTGAAGAATGACTTGTCAGCAAAAATGTTTTCTCCTTCCATCATTTATACTAGTTACAATGTTATTTCTTTCCTCTCTACAGATTTTGCACTGCTTGGTGTGTAGTGGATCTTTTTCTCATCAGCAGATTGATAACAAATGAATGGAGAAAGATGCTGTAAATAGTACTTTCATAACGCTTTTCAGGGACCTCAAAACTGCCCAGGGTTCTGCGGTGTAATTTTTGTCCAGCGCCTTGGTTCAGATGAGCATCTCACCGCTCAGAGGAGCGGTATCTCTTTGCTTATCTATTTACTTAGGTATTGCCTTCACAGTGTTAGGCAGAGCATCCGTTGTCATAAATAAAGCAGGTAGAAGTAAAGAAGAGAGAACAGACTCTTGCTAGCAGTACCCAGGCTTTTATTGTTTCTTCAGGATATGGGCTATCAGAGAGACCCCGAGGGGTTTGTTACACAGGGTTTTATGGGGAAGGGAAAGGGGTGGTCATAGGGGATGGGTCCAGGGTTCTTATCAAATCACAGATTGACGGGGGATGACAGTTTTCTAATGAATTCTGGGCAAAGGTGGAACATACTTGCATTAACCTATTAATGTTACAGAACAGCAGAAGTTTCTAATAACTCTTGAATAGTAAAACAATGTGATGAATATTAAAATAACAGAGGTGGAACAGAATCTATGATTGACAGGGTTAAAACGTGGCAGATAGGGAATTCCCTTCAAGCATGCTGCCTCCATCTTCCTCAGGTTTGCTATCCTGGGAAGAAAAATCTGCCCAAGTTATTTCTCCAGCTCTCACGGAAGCAGCTGATTGAGTCACCGCCACACTTGCAGAATTAAGCACATGAGTATCAAATACCTTTGTTAAGCCACAAGGAGAACTTATAAGTGGTATAGGTGTAAATCAAGAGATTTATTTCTTGACTCTTCTTTCTTTTTCCTGGAACAATGTATAGAAAGATTAGTGTATTAGCACTTGAACTATTTTGTAGGTCAGACACAGCAAAAATCTTATTCTTACGTACTCGTGGATCACCCGCATGCATACTGTGGCATTACTGAGGAGAAATCAAGAAGAATAATATAGGACCTAGGAAAAATGTTAGGTTCTTCTTTTATATAAGATGGAAATTCACATGCTTTAAAAAAATTTTGTAGTGAAATAAGCAAGTACCTGTTCATAAATTAAGCAAAACCCTCTGAGTGACAAGCAGCATCAGTCTTTAATTTTAAACTGGCATTATAACACTAGTAAAATAAGTTTGTAAAAGCCAGTTTAAATACAAGACTTTAGTAAATATTCTGCCTTTTCTGTGATTTTCTAGTCTAAGTTTCTTGTGGTGCATTTATATTCATACATCTATCACTTTATTAATGAATTTTCTTCTATAAATTGACCCTGACTGCTACTGTAAAATACAGCTCAAATGAAGTGTGGCTTTGAGACCAGGAAGATTATTCAAATATTAAAGTATATACATTGAATCATATTAATATCTTTCTTGCTAATATTTCAAGACTAAATACTTTTTGTCTGAAAGACAACCTTTAATGAACGAACTTATGGTCCAAAATGTACAAAGCTCCCTCTGGATCTTATTTTTCACTGGCTTCCATCTTCAAGTCACCTACATAGCTGCAAAATGGATTTAAAATGACGTCATTTAACCTAGTAGCCTTTGACACTCATTTTACTTAAATACAGACAAGTGGTTAAAGTACAAAACACAGGAAAGCTGCATCCCTTTTCTTTTCTGTGAAATATAAACATGAGATTGTGGTAGAAATTAATATATTCTGTGTGTAACCATGAAGCTCAATTTTTGTTGGGAAAGTTTGCAAAAGAGAAATAAATTCCTTGTATAACTGTAAAAAATAATGTATCTGACTAAGCATTTATGTACTGAAAAGAAACACACACATGAAGTGCTGGAGATTCTTGCAAAAATATCCATGTTCCTGACTAGAGGATCACAGTGACTTTGTTAGGATTTTACCCTAGGTACTTATGTTTTTCATACTAGTTGTCACTCCAATACAAAACCGGTAAAATACTTCTTTTATTGCACACTAGTGAATGGAAAATCAGTGTCTTTTATTAGTATTTATGTTGATGAGAGGAAATCTTTAATTATGTTTAAATATGTATATGTACACCCATAGATAAATTCTGGTTTTTACCATGCAAGTCTCAGTAAGCTACTCAGGGACTAAGTACCATGTAAGTTACTTCAGATACTGTGACCAGATGGTTCACGGGGCTAGTAATGGATTATAGCGCTTTCTAGCTCCAGATTGCAAGTTCAAATCTGGGTCAGGTTGACACTGTCAGAAAATTATTACTGTTTGGTGGCTTATGTGAAATAAGTTGGAGACCTCAATACACTTCCTAGGCTGGGTTAATATAACACAAATGTCACCAGATGATTGTTGGTTTCAGGGCTCAGGCTGAAGCACACTGAAGTCAGTGGAAAAACTTACATTGATTTCAGCAGGTATTGAATTAGGTCTTAATTATGGAGAATGACTCCTCTGTGCTCTCAGAAGTGGTTATTTACGAGGGGGTGAAGGACAGCCATGAACTGCTCCTGGGAGACATGTGGTGCTGCCAGCTAGGATAAAGCAGGAGGTGCTTATCTGTCCTTGTACTCATGGAGCATGAGTATATAAGGATGGGCCAAGTCTTGACTGAAACATACTAATCTTCTTGGGTCTAGGTAAGAGTGGGCTTATTCTGGCAGAGAGAGGTAGAGAGTCAAAACCTCTTTGAAAATTTACATTATTATTCTCTTGTTAGGCTTGGTGCTGGTCAACAGGTCACATAAATGGCTCCTATATTTTTTGCACATCACCTACTCTCATCTAAGGATATTTTTGGTTTTGTTTGAACAGCAGAATTCCTTTGAACTCCGCAGAGGATGGCCTGGCTTCAGTCTAAAGTGCCTTTTGTCACCATCCAGGCTCCATTAGTGCAGCAATGAATGAGAAGTGACTTGATCCTTGGGGATAAGTGCCATCATAGGGAAGAAATATTAGATATTAAAAGCTCTTTAGTTTAACTGACTGGAAATTTAAACCAGACAGGTTAAAGTGGGAAATGAGACACAGTATTATCACAGTAGTTGATTAGCCAGTGGATCAAACCAGTAGGAAAAATGGAGGATTTGTCATTTCTATCACACCAAGTTCAGATACATGTTCAGAAGACATGCATTAATCAGATGTGCCACTGGACTCTGTCCAATAACACTGTTTGCATTGTGAAAGTAATGTAGTATTATTGCCATGGGAACCACAAAAAGAAATCAAACTGAGCTGCTAGTCTAGTGAACTACATGTATTTACCCCTGCCTTCTGCTCTCTTTTGAGCTTGGTTTTAAGTCCTACTCCAGAAGTACTCAAATACAACTGTGGTTGTATGCTTTCTGTACCCCTTAAATTAAATGAATTCAAATTTCAAAATCAGCTCTTGGCTATACACCTGAGAACAAAATGTCTAACTCATTTGATATCCTTCTATGATAAGATCACCTGTCTGGTGAACGAAGGAAGTTGTTGGATGCAGTTTTTCTGGATTTTGCTAAGGTTTTTGATACTGTCCCTCACAGAATCCTTCATCACAAGTTGTCCAGCTGTACCAGGCAGGTACATGGTGCTGTGGGTAGAGAACTGGCTTAAAGTGTGGCAATGTACACCCAGACGGTGACTGGCAACTGGCAGTGCTCCTCACGGTTTAATTCCAGAGCCAGTTCTGTTCCATACTTTTATTATGATCTCAGTTGAATGCATAATTAGTAAATTTGCTGATGATACCAAACTGTGAGAAATTGTTGACTCTGTCAAGGAATGAGAAGCCTTGTAGAAGGATCTAAAGAGACTGGAGCATTGTGGAATCATTAATGGCATGCCATTTAACAAGAAAAAATGCCAGATTCTGCACCTGGTGTGGAGTACTGCCAGGCACAAGTATAATCTGAGGGAGGAGTGGCTGGAGAGCAGCCCTGTAGAAAGGGCTCTGGGGATGCTGGGTGCCAGCAGGCTCCACGTGAGTCAGCAGTGCCCTGGCAGCCAGGAGGGCAAAGCCCATCCAGGGATCACCAAAACCAGTGTTTCCAGGCGCTCAAAAGAGGTGATTGTCCCACTGTGTTCAGCCTCACCTTCAGGACTGGGAGTGGTGCTCACTCCCTGTGGGGTTCTGAGCCCCACCATTTAAGAAGGAAGTGAAGGTCCTTGGATGCATCTCCAGAGGACAACAAAGCTGGTGAAAGGGCTGGGAGAAGTGTCCTGTAGGGAGTGGCTGAGACCATTTTTTTGTCTAGTTTGGAGAGAAGGTGGCTGAGAGGAGACCTCATTCCCTCTAAAGGGAAATTTCCTGGGGAAAGAGAGTAGAGAGGGATGTGCTGAGCTCTTCTCCTGGTATCCAGTGACAGGACAT
>VYZT01008099.1:0-13162 GCA_013400735.1 Pomatostomus ruficeps | reverse complement strand
GGGATGGGATGGGATGGGACAGAACTGCGGGTGAGCATTCCGGGTGGCTCAGCACCAAGAAAAGCCAGAGGCAGAGCAAGGTAGGGATCGCACTGAGAGAGGGAAAATTGGGTCTGGTGCTAGAACAGGACCAGAGCAAGGGAAAATAAAGAACCAAGTGAAGTATCAGGCAGCAATTCCTCGTTAACAGGACACGTGCGAGTCCCGGGATTAACTGGACAGCTGGAAGGTGCTGTGGGGAATGCCAACAGTGAAAAGGCTCCGCATTTCTTGGGAAAATAAGGAGAGGAGGACTTACAAGTTGTTCCCCAGCGTGCTCCTCTTCGTGGCCCCCAGGATGCTCATCAGGTGGGGATCCGAGTGCTCGTCGCCCACCATGGTGGGCCCAACCTCCTGCGGGACAGGCACGGAGCGGTGAGTGACACGTGGTGACACCCCCGGCCACCCCCTGTTCCCAGCACAGCTCCAGTGAGAGCCCTTAGGGAAGGGAATTTCCACCTGCGGGAAGTTTCCAGCCTCAGCTCGATGCCAGGTTTCGGGCTGGAAATGTTTGCTTTGCCCCTTTGGCAAAGAGCGGAGTTTCCAAAGTCTCTGGAGGGCAGACCGAGCCCGGCTGCTCCCTCCGGTGCCATAATCCGTGTGCCCCTTCCTGCACCTCATCCATAACCTCTCAATTTGTACGATCCCGAATGCCAGCAAATGCTTTGGTGCTGCTGCATCCCCACACGTCCCCATTCCCAATCCACTGCTGCTTCCTTTGGGGCATCTCCAGCAGCAGTGCCCGTCACCCATCTCCCTCCCTTTGCTCATTTTGTCTTTTCCTGCCCCAAACCACACCGGCATATTTGGGCTTCGGGAAGGACGGTTGTGGGGAAAAGGGAAACCCCAGATAAACACAAGGCTGTGGGCTCCCGCAGAGTCCTGCAGGATGTGGGTGCGTTTTCCACCCTGGAATGGCTGTTTGGGGACGAGGGAAAACCGGCTGCGAGGATGAGTGGAGCCGTCCCTTTGGCACCCTTGGGATCCTGCCGCAAGTTTTCCCAGTGAGTCGCTGCTTGGGAGAGGAGGGTTTGGGGGCAGCAGAGCCGGGCTGTGGGCACCGGGGGCTCGCAGGGAGTTGTGCCGGACACCCCACACCGGCCACTGGGGCACAGCCTGGACGTGGTGAGGGTCCCCAAAGCCGGCATCACCCCCCGACCCCCCAGCAGCAGCAGGGCCAGCCCATCCCGGGATCGCGGCGGGGCGCTGGAAACACCGGTGACGGTCACACCACGGTCCCACCGCTCGCCCCAGTCAGTCCCTGCCCGCTCCCCGGAATTCCCCAAGCCCGGGGGTCCCGCCGGGACTCACCAGGCGGATTTGGGTGCTAATGAGCAGGTACGGCATCTCCGCTCCGCCGCTCCCGCCGCCGCCGCTCCGGGGGGACCGTGCCCGGGGCCGCCCCCGGTCCCGCCCCGCCGCCACCGCCCCCGGGCAGCGGAGCGGGGAAAAGGATCCCGAAGGGGTCAGCGGGGCCCGGCCGGGGCTGGGGAGGGGGAGGCACCCGGGGGGCTCCGACGGATCCTTCGGGATCTCGGCTCTGCCGTCCCAACAAGGGCTGGAAGGTGATGGAGCAGGAGGGGAGAGAAGGTGGTGAGCAGGGAAAGGAGGGACCGGGCAAGGGAGATGGGGGACAAGGAGGTGATGGACCAGGGGAGGATGGACTGGGAGGCAAAGGACAGGAGACGATGAGCAGGGAAAGGAGGGACCAGGAGATGAGGGACAGGGACGTGCAGGACAGGAGATGATAAGCAGGGAGACAGAGGACAGGAGATGACGCTCAGGGAGGCAACGGACAAGGACATGATGGACAGGGAGATGATGGATAAGGGAGACGAAGAATCAGGAAATTAACAGCAGGGAGATAAAGGAGCAGGAAATTACAGCAGGGAGATGAGGACTGGGAGATGACGGAGCAGGAGCCAGGCAGGTGGGGAGCCCTGGGCCCACAGTCCAACCAAACATTCCCCTGAAGCAGAATTCCCGTTCCCAACGTTCTTTGGGAAAAATCTGTTTTTCTAGTGGCTGTCGAGTTTTTATCTGGGAACACGGGGGTTTAAATCCCTTCGTAATTTGAGGAGAAGCTCATTTCCTGCGGCTGGGACAGGCAGAGGCGCTGCTTAACCCTTATTATTAATGTGTTATTAATTATTGTTGTTATAATAATTATTGTTGTTGTTAATTGTTATTATTGACAATGTTGTTGACCCGTTGGTTGGGTTTGGAGAGATACAAATAAATCCAGAGGGTGAGGGTCTCCTCTTCCTGAAGCAACATTCCCACGGATCCCAGCATGTCCATTTGGAGCTCTCTGTGGGACACCTCACCCCACGGGTTAAACATCAGCTTGTTTTGATCATTCCCATCCTCAGGAGAGCCTCTTCCCTGAGTCCTGGAACAGCTGGAATGTTTGCTCATCGCTCTCCCGTCCCAGTGCAAACCTGTTGCCCAATGAGCCAAAGGCACGGTTCACCCGGCTGGGTTGGATTTTGACAGAATTCCCGTAATCTGTGACCCCTCTGGACTTCTGCTGGGTGCGCGTAGTCTGTGGTTACGCAGGGAATAATATAGATATGAAATCCAGACCTTTCCAGAAATTAAAGGAACACCAGCCAGGGTTCTGGCAGCCTGCCCAGCTCTTGGTCTGACTCTTCTGTGGCTCTTTCCTAGGGAAAAAAAAAAATGCAAGGAAAAAAGAGGGAAATGAGAGCAGAGCTACACCTAATATTTTTAATATTAAATTTCTTGAGGAGATAGTGAAATCTGGGAGGCGCTGATGGATCTCATCCATCATCCCAAAGCAGCTTATCACCCTCCGGCTCCAAGCTGGCTGCTCCCAGCTCTCCTCGGACAGGGCTGGCTCGGAATTGCTCCCAGTAATCCAGATAAAGGGCAGCAGGAGGTTCTTTGGCTCTGTCCAGCTCCTGCTGCCACCCAAACCCCCAGGAGCAGGGAGCACACAGAGGGCTTGGTTTTCCCTCTCCCAACTGGCGCCTTTCCCAAGGAATCCTTTGGCTCTTCCAGAAGAAGGTATTTCCAGTTTCAGTGATTCTGGGATAAAGAACTTCTTCCTTGGGGGATCCCACCAGGAATGTAACTGCCCGCCACGTTTCCTGTACAAAGGAAGAATTCCAACCCCAAAGGTCTGGGATGATTGTTTGGCCATTCCTGCCTCCTTTGCCTGCTCCACCCAGAATCCATGATCTCATCCCAAGAACCGGTGGCTCCCACAACGAGCCCTGCGCCCCAACTCCCTCGCTACAATAACCCCGTCCCACTCAGCTCCGTTGGGCATCCCAAATTCCCTTTTTTTTTTGGAAGTGATTTCTCACACATCCCTCCAGCGTATGGCAGCTGTTCTCCGCCGCTCCGAAACGGATAAAGTGAGGGAGCACAGCACCAGCTCTCTCTGGGAATTATTTTTTAGGAAAAGAGCTTGGATCCCGTCTTGGATATGCGTGTGAGCGCCCACAGAGCGTCGGGTGGCAACACCTTGAGCCAGGTGTGGAGGGGACAGGTGCCGAGGTGACAGCAGGGGCAGAGCCGGAAGGCTTGGAAGGTTTTTCCCGGGAAATTCCGCGGATTCAGCGCCTGGGGGACGGACGGGGACAGATCCAGGTAACTCCAGTTCCACATTCCAGATCCAGGTTCGTGCCATGCCCGGCTCCAGGTGGGCGTGGCCTCAGTGCCCCGCGCGCCGATGACGTCACGCCCCCGCGTTGTCCCTCCCCGTGACGTCATCGCGGCGCGCCCGGAGCGGCCATGGCGGTGCCGGTGCCGGTGGCGGAGCCGGCCCGGGCCGGGCCCCGGCTGGGGATGGCGCTGGGGCTGGCGGCGGGCGCCGGCATCGGCCTCGGGCTGCTCTGGGCCATGCGCCGCCGCTCCAAGGAGGCGCCGGGCCGCGGTACGAGCCGGGAGAGCCGGCTTGGGATGAGGGGAGCCGGGCTGGAATGTGCGCAGTGGGATGGAGCAGGGAGGAATGGGGCTGGGATTGGGGTTGGAATAGAGGGAATGGGGCTGGAATGGGAGGAATGGGGTTGGAATGTGTGCAGTGGGACTGGAATTAGGGAGGAACGTGGCTAGAGTTGGCGTTGGAATTGGGGTTGGAGTAGAGAGAGTGGGGCTGGTATGGGAAAAATAGGGTAGGGAGGAATGAGGCTGGAATAGAGGGTATGGAGCTGGAATGGAGGAAACGGAATGGGAAGAATGGGGTAAGTGAGGCTGGAGTAAAGGAGAGTAGGGATTGAATGCGGGGAATGGGATGGAACAGGGGAGTGCGGCTGGAATAGGGAGGAATGGGACCGGGAGAGGCGCAAGTGAGGCTGGGGTGTTGGATTTTCAGAAATGCCGATTCAGAACCCCGAGCTCACTGGGTTTTGTCCAAGACTGTGCAAAACTTCGGGAATAGAAAGTGAAACCGTGGTTTTTCACGGTGATCACAGAATAATGGAATTATGGAAGGGTTTGTGCAGGAAGGGACCTTAAAGCTTATCCAGTGCCATGGGCAGGGACACCTTCCACTATCCCAGGTTGCTCCAAGCCCCATCCAGCCTGGTCTTGAACACTTCCAGGGATGAGGCAGCTGCAGCTTCTCTGAGCATCCTGTGCCAGGGCCTCAGCACCCTCAAAGGGAAGGATTTCTTCCCAATATCCCGTCTAAATCTCCCATTTTCTACTTTGGAGCTATTCCCCCTTGTCCTGTCCCTCTCTGTCTTTCCTTTGGGCTCCTTCAGGCACTGGAAGGGTCACCCCGGAGCCTTCACTTTTCCAGGCTGAACAATCCCAAATCTCCCAGCCTTTCCCCGCTTGGTGTCCCTGTCAGGATCCAGCCTCATATCCCCTGCCGGCAGAACCGTGGTCAGATTTCCCTCCCCCGTGGAATCCTTTCCCGCTGGGATCTCACGGCCTCCTTGTGCTCTGGTGCAGCCCAGGCCGTGCCCGGGGCGCTGCTCCCGGTGGATGCGGGTGACGGAGCCGTGCCCAGCCCCCTGCTGAGGCGGGACGAGCAGCTGGAGCTGCTGGAGCGCCTGGACTTCGTGGTGAGGAACATCGTGGAGCTGCGGAAGGAGGTGGAGGAGCTGCGGAACAGCCTCCAGCACCTGGCGGTGGAGATCGTGGGGGAAGTCAGGTACTGCCCCGCCCTCCTGGGCTTGGATCAGTCACTCCTGGCTCGGGAAAGCCGCCGCAGGATCCCGGAATGTTCGGGCTGGAAGGGACCTCCAAGCCCACCTGCCCACGGGCAAGGACACCTTCCACTATCCCAGGTTGCTCCAAGCCCTGTCCAGCCTGGCCTTGGACACTTCCAGGGATGGGGCAGCCACGGCTTCTCCGGGAAATCCATTCCAGTGCCGCACCACGCTCACAGGGAAAAATTCATTCCCTGTATCCAATGTAAAATGCCCCTCTTCCAGTCTGAACCTGTTCTGTGGCACTCCAGTTCCTGAGGAAGAGGTTGGATGAACTATGGATTCTGTGTGGATTTTCCATGGAGCAGGATTTGCTTTACTTACGGAATACGTTAGCTCAGTTTGAGTTTGTATAAACAGGACTAAACCACCCTGTGAATTCTTTGGATATAAAGGGAATTAGGTGGAGTCTGCTGGAAAGGAGGAGGGGAATAGCAGATATTTTGGAATACCAAATATTCCTTTCTCTTCCGTTTTTCTTTCCCTCCAGGACCCACCTGGAGGAAACCCAGCGAGTGACCCGCCGGAGGAAGTTCCCCTTCTCCAGGGACAGAAGCGACTCCACGGGCTCCAGCTCCATTTATTTCACGGCCAGCTCAGGGAATGCCAACACGGATGACGGGGAGAGTGAAGGGGGGTAAGCAGAGCGCCGGGACAGACGTTTTAGGGGATTTGGTGCCACATCCGGGCAGTTCAGAACATAAAAAAGGGATTTTCACGTTTTAATTGGCTTTTATTACAATAAGTGTGTTACGCCGGAGCCAGGCTGAGAGATCTGAAATGATCCTGACTTTTAGAGAAAGGAAAAAAAATAAATATTTTGAGGGGCTTTAAAGAAATAATTTGCTTGAGGAACCTTGCAGAAGGAAGGGAAGCACAAGTCCAGCCTTCCTGAAGGGACAGGGGCGTATTTTACTGCAAAAACTCGTTAATTTTTTGGGAATCCAGTGGCGCTTGGAGCAGCCCGTGCGTTTTAATTAACGTCTGTAATTAGCTGTAATGACCGGTGTGGGGATTGGTGGATCAGCAGCTCTCATCTGGTTTAAAACTGGGATCTCAGGTCATGCCTCACTCTGGTCCTGCACACAATAACATCACTCTGGTCAGGACCTGCTGCCTGTAGGGATGCCAGGGGTGTAAATGTGCTTGAAAAGTAATGTTTTCAGGGTAGGAAATGTAAATTTTGGACAAAACCTGCTGGAGTTTTGGAGCAGGCACTGGGAGGAAGAACGAGCCTGGTGCCAACAGATGAATTTCAGCCGGGTGTTCCTTGCTGGCAGCTGAATTCCTCCAGCGAAATTCGGAACAAAGAACCCCCATTTCAGCTTTGTTTGGCGGCATGAGCAGCCTCTCCGATTTCAGGCACAATTCCCAAAAATCTCCCAAGAGTTTTCAGGGAGTTTCTGCTGATTAATTGATTAATTTCCCTGTGTGGCTTTGGCTTTTGGGCTTCTTCACCTCCTCTTTCCACGGGCTCTGTTTTCCTTCAGGATCGCCATACTAAAGCATCCCAGAGCTTTCCATCATTGGAAAGGCAGGAAAACAGTCTGGTAACACCTAAATCCCTGAAAACTTCGGGTTTCCTTGTCTTTTTGATCTGGCAGAATCTCGTAGGGGCTGCCTGGCAGAAAACACGGTTGTTTTTTGGGCTGAAGGACCGAAATCTTGGCAGCTGCTGGTAAAATCTTGGGGGTTAGGATGGGGAAATCAGGGAATTGGAGGAGTTTGTGTTTAACTGCTGGAAATGAGGTGATCTAGAGATCCGCAGTGTGGCATCCCTGCTTTCCTGCCTTTGCAGTGCTGAGGCCGATGCTTCGTTTCTTGCCTTGAAATGTTTCAGGCCAAAACGGTGGGGTTTTGGCTCCCTGGGTGAGGGTTGGAGGCTGCGGCGAGGCAGCAGAGAGGGGGATTCCTGGGAATTGGCGACGGTTCCCAGGAAGCTTTGATAGCCAAACGCGCCTTGTTATCTGCGCGTGGGCAAAGCCCTGCCGCTGCTTCCTTCCGATAGGGGCTGCGGTCACCTATCTGTGTCCCCAGACAAAGGCAGGGCCACAGGGCTGTCCCCGGCAGGAGGAATCCAGCTGGGACACAGCTGGAAGTGCCCAGTGCCCCCAGAGTGCGGGGAGTTCAGTGCCAGCGGAGCTGCTGGAGCTCTCCTGTGCAGTTATTCACTTGAAACAACAAAACCCCCAGGTTAGAGTGCACGTTTTGAAATGGCTGATCCGTGCCTGTTGTAGCTTGCGGGTAAAAGTGAGGGGCTGAGATGCTGCTCCTCTCTGAGGAACAACTCCTCAATCTGCTTTGGTGTTGGTTCTTTTCCCCCCAAAGTTACACCACGGCCAACGCCGAGTCCGACTACGACCGGGAGTCGGAGCGGGAGAGCGAGGAAGGGGAGGACGAAGTGAGCTGCGAAACAGTGAGGACTGTGCGCAGGGACTCCCTGGATCTGGCCCCCGAGGATGAAAGCCCTCTGGTCCTGGATTCCTCGCTGGAGGAGGGGCTGGCGCAGCTCCTGGAGCAGGCTGACCGCCTGCACGGCGGGGACGAGCGGGACAAGAGAGAGGGCTTCCAGCTGCTCCTCAACAACAAGCTGGCGGTAAAGGTGCCTTGTTGTGTTTTCCAGCGCCAGGGAAGGGTCAGCTTGGACATCAGGAGGGATTTCTCCACTCAGAGCCCAGCCTGTGCCCAATCCCCACCTTGTCACCGAGTGCTGCATCCAGTCCTTCCTTGGACACCTCCAGGGACGGGCACTCCACCACCTCCCTGGGCAGCCCCTTCCACTGCGTGACAGCCGTCTCCACGAAGAAATTCCTCCTCATGTCCAACCTGAACTTCCCTTGGCACAACTTGAGGCTATTTCCTCTTGTCCTATCTCTTGTTCCCTGGGAGCAGAGCCTGATTTCCCCCTGGCTGTCCCCTCCTGTCAGAGGGAGTTGTGGAGAGCCAGAAGGTCCCCTTGGAGCCTCCCCAGCTCCCTTCCCTGGACACGCTCCGGCCCCTCACGGCCTTTCCTGAGCTGAGAAGCCCACAGCAGTGGAGGTGCCCCCGCAGCTCCCAGCACAGGGGGACAATCCCTGCCCCGCTCCCGTGGCCACACTGAGTTCTCAACTCGCCCTCACTTCCCTCTGCCGCGGTTCCGCCTCAGTTCCTCCGGAATTGGGGCGTTTTGAGGCTGACAGAAATTTTGAGGCGTCTGTTGCTGCCTCCCCGTGTGTCCGTGGCGGGCTGGGCCCTGACGTGGGGGTGTCTGTGCTTCCCGGCAGTACGCGGGGCAGCGGGAATTCCTGTGGCGCCTGGCGCGGGCGCACAGCGACATGTGGGAGCTGACCGAGGACGCGGACGAGAGGCGATCCTACGCCACCGAGGGTAAGGAACTCCCTGCCGGAGAACAATTTCCGTCCTGTTAATTACACGCGTGAGTTAGTTAATACTATAACTAACGCAATTATTATTTTCTGAGCCGTTTAAACGTGGAATTTTAAGTTTTATATCATCCTTTTAGCCATCAGTAGGTGCTCAGTTTTCAGCTTGTTGAGTCTGTGTGGGATATTTTGATATTTTCCAAGCCAAATGCATTATCAAATTAACAAATACACGACTTTTATGCCATTCTGTTACTCTGACAGCATCAGAGAAAAAAAAACGGCAGAGAAAGCAACTGAATTTCTTACCTCTGACTACCTTTTTTTTTTTCCAGGGAAGGAAGAGCTGGAACTTGCCTTGCAGAAATGGGATCAGAGTGCTGAGTGCCACCAGTGGTAAGTTGACTTTTTACTTCTTGTTTTTTAAGAAGCGCAGGAAAAAGGACCTGGGGGTTTTTCTAAGCTGAGCTGCGGTTAAAAAGATAATAAATACCAATCCCCCAAGAACTCAATTTGCTGTTGCTTGCACCGCGCCACGCTTGGTGGCGTTTTTTTCCATAAAAAGCCGTTTTTAACAGCTTTTCTTGCGTGGTGCAAGGAGTAACTTGACAGACAGTGGGTTTGGTTGTGATGACGGGAATAAATTTGGGGTTTCTTGCACCGATTTAATCACGAATTTCTCTTTGCTTTTCTGTTGGACTCTGGTGGATTCCTCCACGAGTGGTGTTTGCCAGCAGTTGCTCTGAAGGGCTGACAACACTCGAATTAGAATAAAAGGGATTTTTTTTTTTTTTTCTCTTTTTTAATGAAAATTATTGGGAAAACAGGTCACTGAGTGACTCTACCAAACAAGATCCGTGCTCTTGCAATGAGCAAATTTGCTCGAAGGATTGTTTTGAACCACTGTAACATCTTTGAAGAAATCGGGTTTAGCTGCCAGGGTGAATCTTTGAAAATTTGTATTTTACAAAGCCGGGTTCTACTCCAGTGTCCAAATATTGACAGTTTTGCCTTGTAATTCCGAGTTTGGGATAATTCTTGGCCCCTCAGACCCCTTTCCCAAGCAGGGATAAGGCTCCAGGGCAGCTGGAGAAAGGAAACAGCAGAGCAGCGTGTGGGAGGCGTGGGATTTCTTGGGAATGAGTGTGTAACTCCCTTTATCAGCACGCAAATTATTATTTTTCTGCCACGAATAGAACAGGAGATTACTCCCTTCCCAGCTCTGAGGTGGTCACAAGCTGGCTTAATTGCAGTCTTTCTTTATGCTAATTGAGTTTACCCTGAGGAGAAAAAAGGAGCAGAGGCTTTAAAGCTTTTTTTGGGGTGGATTTGATGCCCCGGCTCTTGGGAGGAGGGAGCAGAGAATGTTGTTCACACCACCTTTAAATTACGGTTTATTCATTGTCTTTTGGTGCTTACTCATGGCCTGTCTTCCGTGCTTGTTATTCCCTCCTGCTGCACAATTCATTCCCGGTTTTTTTGAGCTGCTGAGGGAGACAGGAGGTACTTTGCCTGCAGTTATCCTCGCAGGGAAAGCTTTTTCCCCCTCAGCGCCTCGTTGTTGTTCAGTCACCACTGACGTTTTAGAGCAGAAAAGGAAAGAAAACTTTGGGGAAGGGAAGGACTTGGGACAAAGCTGTCCTTGTAGTCGCTGCTGTTGGAAGCCGGCCGGTCCCGAGGGAGCCATCTCCGGGCGGAATGGAGCGGGAATTCGGTCAGGGCTGCACAGACAAGCCAGCCTTGTGCAGAGGGACTGATCCCTACCGCCGCTTCCCTTGTGGGCTCCGCCGAGGAACGGAAACGTGGGAGTTGTGTTGGGCATTAAATGCATTTGGTGCCTTAGGAGCAGATTTGTGTACCGAAAGTGAGGGATTCACAGGGAATGAGATCTTCGTGCCTCTCTGCTCCTGACTTCACAATTCCGAGGTTCTTACCATGGATTTAGATACCGGAGTCGTTCTCTGCTTTGATTGTCAAAGATCTCTGAGCAGGTGGAATTTATGTCCATCCAAATTCATTTTTCTGTGAGCTGATTTCCGCTCTTGAGGAGGACAGAGCAAGTTCTGCTCCTAAGTCTGTTCTTGCCTTTAGGGATGGATGGATGGATGGATGGATGGATGGATGGATGGGACATCAGTGGTTGCACAAATCTCTCAGAAACGAACCAAGGAACAGCCGTGGCCTTTCGGAATTCCCAGTGCGTTCCCTGTGGGTGTTTGCAGCACAACTGCAGGCATGAGGCAGCAGCCTTAGGGATCAGGAAAGGAGAGCGAGCTGCGGATTTGCCTTGGCTTCCATTCCTCTCGCTGAAAGTAACGTTGGAGGTGCAACCAGAGGGATTTGCAGAGAAATCTGAGGAAAATGGTGCAGGAGCTGTAGTTTGAGTTGGACATTTTGCCCTGGGAATGAAGCGCTGCCGTCGTTGCGGAAGGAATAATAAACTCCGGCCCCCTTGGAGATAGCCTGCGTGTTACGGAGAAGTGGGATGGGGTTGGATGAGTCTCCCAAACGTGCCCTTTCTTCTGGAGAGTCTGGCAGTTGGGTGGAACATCTTGATCGCCAGCGCTTCTCAGTTCCGTGGGTACATCTGGCTGTCCGTGGGCAGATCCGGGATTTTTGAAAAGTCACGGCATTCCGGGTATGCCTGGGGGATGGCTTTAATTTAACACCCGGCAGCGCTTCAGGATTTAAGTCCTGGTGCATCACTGCCCAGATCTGGCTGATTTTGAAGCCAGAAAAGTCCTTCAGAGTCCTGAGCCTGGGGATTTGAGCTGGAAGAAGAAGAGGCTCTCTCAGCTGGGGGGTTCCTGCTTCCACAGAGCTGATTTTCTAAAAAATGGTGAAATCCTGAGCTGAGATGCCTGTGGGAACGGCCGTGTCAGCAGCTTGATGAGGAACCTGGCTACTGATAGCGAAGCTGAGTTGGGAAGGAATCATCTTTCCTGGGAATACGGTGAAAAAACAGATCAGGCATCTCTTCCCTCATGTGTTTTTTTAATTTACTTCATGGCACCGAAACGGGACTGAAATTTAATTTATTGCTGCTTTTGTGGCTTTTTCATCAGGCTGTAAAAAAAAACCCCGGAATTTATATTTGACATGAGACAGCTGCGTGGTTTATCGCCTAGGAATATTTTATCTCGGGATCTTAGAAAACAAGCTTTTTATTGGCTTGTGTTTCTCAACCCCTGTCCTGCTGTGGTTAGGGATGTTTAGTCCAGGCTGGTGTTTGTTGGGAAACGAGCTGGAGAAGATCCTAAAAACACTCCTTCCATCATCTGCACACAACGGAGTGGGGCAGTGGTGGAGCCGTCAGCTTTTCCAGCTGGCAGGAAAAGGTTTTTTGTCCCGTAACACGCTGATCTGGGAATCCTTGCCATTACCGTGGAAAAGAAGAATTTTAGAGCTGAACCAGAGCTTTTCCGCAAGAAAATGAACAAACTAAAGGAAGAGATGTAAGACAAAATGGTAAATAATTCAGGAAAACGCAACATTGGAAATGCAGCAGTGAGGGTGTGAGGGGATTCGTGGGATTTTGTGACTCTGAGGAAAGTGTAATTGGAGATTTAAAGGTCTCCTGACAGATTCCCGCACATCTGCTGTGGTTAATCATCCCGAGGGATGCTCCGGGATATCGATGTCGGTATCTGGCATCACCGGGACGTGGGTGTAGGAAAAGGGATTTTTATTTGCCTCTTTCTGCTTTTCGGCTTCATTTTTTTGCACGAATGAGCCATGTTTTTCATTTGTCTGTCTGTTCCCCTTGATTTTTTTGAGCCAAACTTGGAGAAGGGATGGAAGTGTCCTCCATTCNCGGGATGTAGGTAGGTTTTCCCGGTGTTTCCCTGGAAGTAGAGCCCCGTGCGCTGCAGCTGGTGCCCCGTAGTTCATTAGCGCTGCTCGTAGTCTGCCTCTCGCTGCAGTGTCTGTGCTCTGTCCCCGCGGGCCCTGCTCAGGGACGAAATTCCAGGCGTGGAAGTGCGCTGCTCCTGGTTTTTAGCCATCAGCGCAGCAAGTTTGTGTGTCACACCCAGCCCTTCCCGCTGCCTCGCCTCGCTCCTTCCCGGGCGCTCAGCTTTACTGCTTACGTCCCTTCCCTGTGAGGGATGTGCTGCATTCCTGGTTTTCCCCACTCAGGTGTGACGCTTTAGTGCACTTGGTGGAATCCTGGGATGGTTGGGGTTGGAAGGGCCTTAAAGCTCCTCCTGTTCCACGCCTTCCAGTATCCTTCTCCAAGCCCCATCCAACCTGGCTCTGAGCACTTGTAGATCTTCCTTCTGCGGCCACGGACAGCAGGTAAATGTGGATTAAATGCGGATTTAATCCCAGCTGGCTCACGCAGGTGTCTCCCCGCGCAGGTTCGCCATCCTTTGTGGGCAGGTGTCGGAGCACGAGAGCATTCCCAAGCGCATCCAGGCTGGATACGTTTTCAAGGTGAGTGGCAAGGACGTGCTGGGCTCTGTATAAGTATCAAACAACACTTATTTGTGCAGCAGGAGATTGGGAAAATCGGCTCCAGTTCTTAGGGAAGCGTTAGATCTCAGAGATGCCGTGGGTGAGATTCCAGCCGTGCCT